>JAPXFY010000025.1:9592181-9599681 GCA_030674185.1 Monoplex corrugatus | reverse complement strand
GATAATTCTATTGGAAATCAAATATGGATTAAGGCTGCATGGGATGTACCGTATATCAGAGCATATCTCGGTATCAATCAGGCATGAGAAATACAAACACCTGCAGGCTTCATCGAATAGTTTGGTTTTCACGCTTGATAGCAAATCCATGAAACAGATGACGCGCAGCTTCCCGCTTCAGATCACAGCACACTGAACTTTGGGTAAGAGACGGTCAAGGGCGACAATGCTCACAGTCATTTCGAAATGACGGGGGGTTGTCTGTCACAGCTTTCCAGTCATCACTATTTCTTTTTTTTTTTTTTTTTTTTTTTTTTAGACTAACTACGGTACCCACCGAACGTGTGTAATTTGTTAAATGTCCAGTCACCAGTTGAATACCTAACTACCACCGAACAGAATTAATCACCGATTTATAGTTTGGAGGATCTGATACAGAAGACTAACGCACTCATCAGCTTAAGGAATTCCTTTCTGAACCTCTGGCCTGTCAGGCAGTATAGGTAGAAGTTCATGGAGTAATTGAAACATGCGATAACGAAAAATAGAGCAGACAGAAACTGATCCAGCGCCAAATCATGAATATTTCTGACATCAGTGCTGAAAAGATATAACAGTTCCAATGACATATTAATGGCAAAAGGTAATGTGAAGACAATGAAGGACACAGACACAACGAGAGCTGTGAGAGTGATGGAGTTCACTTTTCTCTCTCTCTGTCTCTGCTGTGTGTCTGTGGCAGTGAACTGGTCACCAGCTTCCTTCACAGACGTTCTTAACTTCACCACCAGCACAATGTTACTGATCATCAGACAGATGGAACGGCAGCACACAAGACAGAAACGAGGTTGAGCTTTAAGCCCACTCTGTGCAGAAACTCCAGGTAGCCTGGCTTCACCGTGCATATCCCGTTATAAACTTCCATCCCGTACAGATAGTGAGAGTAAACCAAGCTGAACAAGACGACGACGCCCACGATGATGCCCCAAGGATGTCTTTGCTGTACACAGCACCTTCACACGATGTGGCCACACCACGGACATGGCCCTGTGTGTCACCATCACCACCACGAACCAGGCAGAACAGGCGGTTGCTGCGTTGCCAGTGAAAGAAAGGCCTTACATACAACGTCGTGAAGATTACCCAGTTCAAATCCTGTGAGTATAGTGATCCAGACAAGGAGAGGTGACAACACGTTGACACAGAGGTCGCTTACAGCCAGACACAGGAAATACGGATCCAAGGCAGAACGGTTGGCTTGGAATCTGCTCACAACGATGATAGTCATCACATTGCCGAACACACCCAGGACAATCACAACGGGAAGACAAACAGTCCTGATCCACCGTTTCAGCTGAACCACTGGCAAGGAACGATAATACGCAACGATGTCTCTTGAAAAAGGAGAGTCGCCTACCGTGATAGCGGTCGCCATCATCATCATGTATGTCACATTTCTCACAGAGGATGTAGAATCTCCTGTCACGGTATGAGACACGGTCATCGTCAAGTGTGCTACATTTCTCTGATCCATGGTCCTGGATACGTATGTCAGCTACCTGGTCTGTCTGAAATCAGCGTTGAAATGAAACCTTTAGAAAAAAATATTCTTGACTATTTCTGAGTCTCAAGCAAGCTCAGGTGTGTGAACATCAGTGGCTGTTTCACTTCAGGGCAAATATATTGCCGTACACATCCAAAGAGACGGCTAAAGTGGTTAATCCTTTAATCCTTTCTGCAGCCGCGTTCCACAGGTGTCGTTACCAACAGACAGACAGGCAGACAGAGCGAGAGAGACAGAGACAGAGACAGAGAGAGAGGTGTTGTCAAATAAAAATTTTGCTCTCATCATTATATATTGTTCTGTGCTTTTGCTGCAGATGTTGAGAATGACCAGTTAACTACTAAACCAGTCTTAACCAGTCGCCATAGTGTGGTAGTTAACACAACGAACAACAGACCGGAAGGTTGTGTGTTCGAATCCCCCGTCAGTCCCTTCAAAAATAATTGTGGGATTTTTCGGCTCTAACTGGCTCCGACCGTGGCCTTCGCGACATACATTTTAATTACAATTTCTTCGCGAAGGCCACGCTCCTACTCAGAACTGAGCATGCTATGGGATCTTTGGAAAGACTGGGACCACATAGTTTTTCACTTCACTAGTGCGCCATTGAGGTTGTTGTTGAAATCTTGAACTCTTCTGACCAACACTGCAGGTGTCTGTATCTCTCAGGCCCTGTTGACGCCAGGACATATCATGATGTAGAGCACAGCCATGCGATGATGATAATGATGACGATAGGGTTGATAATCATAATACTATGTGCACTTCCATCTAGGATTGAGACTGCGTGACAGGACTGTACTCTCCGCTTACTATCATAATATATTCTGGCATAAACCAGACCCGAGAGATACAGACACCTGCGGTGTTGGTCCGAAGATTTGAGCAACATCCTCAATGACTCATCCGTGAAGTGGGTGAGACTCGACTGTGTGATCCCAGCCTTTCCAATGAGCCCACAACACACTCAGCTCTGGGTAGGAGCAGGTTGGAGCTGGAAAATCCCACATCATCATCATCATCAGGTGCCCTGCCACATGGAGCCGGCGATCATGGCCCTCCACCCGTCTCCATTCCCCGCCGCCTCAAGCACCTCCCCCACCCTCCTTGTCCCCAACCATCCCGCAAGTCCGTCCAACATCCTCCCCCAGGGTACACCCGGTGCCTCTTTTCCCTCCAGCCTTCCCGCCGCGACCAGGCGCCCCAAATCCCACAATGATTTTTAAAGAGACTGATGGGGATTCGAACCCACAACCTTCCCCTCGGTAGTCCATTGTGCTAACCACTACACCACGGCGACTGGATGCTGCAGTCTTCTGTCCCCCCTTGTGTCTCTACTCCTATGGCGCTCATCTGGGCTCCTCAACACACCTCCACGCCCTTCACACTTGAGACCATCAGTAGAGTAAAGCATGAGGGGGACCAAAAACGAGTCGGATCCGTGTGCCTGCCGGCTTGAGCACGCTAAAGACCCCACAGCATTTGAAAATCGTGAAGTGCAGGGCCTTCACCCGGCTGCCTTGGTATAAAATATTGGAGAGATAGGTTGATTTCCGAGGTCCCTTCCCCTTGAAGACTATTAAGCCTTCTTGGCTTTCTAACTAAAATCTTGGTTAAAAAAAAAAAGAAGAAAAGAAATGAGCGGCGCTGCAATGCGGCGATGCGCTCTCAATGGGCAGAGCAGCCTGAGTGTCACAAGGCAAATCCACTGTGACAAAAAAAAAAGAATATGAATATGATATGAATATGAATATGAATATGAATATGAATATGAATATGAATATGAACATGAATATGATATGAATATGAATATGATACGAATATGAATATGATATGAATATGAATATGAATATGAATATGATATGAATATGATATAAATATGATGATATGAATATGAATATGAATATGAATATGAATATGATATGATATGAATATGAATATAAATATGAATATGAATATGAATATGATATGAATATGATATGAATATGAATGTGGATATAAATATGATATGAATATGAAGGAGGTATGATGCCAAAACAAGCCTGCACGTGATACACCAGCGTGGCCTCCTTGGCAAATACAGAGACTTGTGCCTGCAGTTCATACTGATTCCAGTGTTCCACCGGCCCCTACTGACACACGACATCAGCACCATCTAAATCTATATCTGTACATATGTATGTATACATAAAACCGCAAAGTCAGAGCAGGATTGGGGCAGCTGAAATGTGGTTTCTAAGAACAACGTTAAGAGTTCCATGGACAGCAAAGAAAACAAACGAGACAGTCTTGAAAGAGGCAAACATAGAAAGAACATTGATGATGAGAAGACTAGGAAAAGCAAGCAACATTTTATGAGGAAGAAGAAATTAGAGCACCTAGTCACAACAGAAAAAGCTGGAAGGGAAAAGAGCACCAGTAGACCCAGGGAGAAAATACTGGACGGACTTGCGGAGTGACTGAAGACAGAGAGGGTGGGAGATGTACTTGCGGTGACAAGGGACAGATTTGTATGGAGGGCCTTGATCGCCAACGATATGCAGCAGGGCACATAATGATGATGATAAAAAAAACATACAAACGTTTCACCAATGAATACCGCACACAGACATTTCACCAGAAAGCATTTCATACAATCGTATTAGCAATAAACATCACACACAAATATATAGACAATAAACACCACACACAAATATATAACCAATAAACATCACATGCAAATATATAGACAATAAACATCACACACAAATATATAGACAATAAACATCACACACAAATATATAACCAATAAACATCACACACAAATATATAGACAATAAACATCACACACAAATATATAGACAATAAACATCACACACAAATATAAAACCAATAAGCATCACACACAAATATAAAACCAATAAGCATCACACACAAACAGAACTGAACAGTCTTTCAACCATCCAGTATTTCACTGCAACATCAGCCCGTCAGACCAAGTGTTCTGGTCACAATTTTCTAATCAACTGTTCAGTTTTCTATTAAACTGTTTTCCGAATTCGTTTTCTGGTTGCAGGGTTCCGCTGAAAGTAAAGACAGACACGTCGCTACGGGCGATAATTTACGGCTTTTTCTTTTTCTTTCTTTTTTTTGTTGTTGTTGTTTTTTTGTTGTTGTTTTTTGTTTTTGTTTTGTTTTCTTTTAATAGCCTGTGTATGTCAATTTTCTGCCTTAGTATTTAGAAATCATAAAGATTTTTTTTTTTTTTTCAAACTGAAGTCTTCGGCTTGGAGGCAAGGTGGATGATTTATTATTATGCCAGGTCTGGAACTGAATACTGACGGTAAACATCCCGCGTTAATGTTACCGAGTAACTGTGAAAACACGTGCACGTATGCACCCGCTTTGAGGCAAGGTGGATGATTTATTATTATGCTGGAATTGAATACTGACGGTAAACACACAAGGTTAATGTCACCGAGTAACTGTGAAAACATGTTCACGTATGCACACAGAATATACGTGTGTGTATATGCACAAGTGCACTCAAAACGCATGAACATAACGACCACGCGCGCGCGCGTGCGCGGCGCGCACGCACACACACACACACAGCACGCAACACACACCATAGCACGCACACGCAAAATCACACACACGCAGCACCACACACACAACACACACACACACCAGGCACACACACACACAAACACACACACAACACAGCACACACACACACACACACCACACACACACACACACACACACACACACAACACACTACACACACACACACACACAAACCACACACACACACACACACACACAACACACACACGCCCCACACACACACACACACACACACACACACACACACACAACACACACACACACACACACACACACACACACACACACACCGTCTAATATCACTTATAGTGAAAAGACGTTAAATCAAGCAACGAACGAACACACACACACACACACACACTCACACACATTTCTTCACGGGTACACACATTTGTCTTTCTGTCTGTGCTCGTGTGCAAGTTAAGCGCGCATGCATGTGCATGTGTGTATCTGTAGCGTAGCGTTTCTGCGTGTGTGCGCACACCTGCGTCTGCGTACGCATATTCTATCAACTTAAAATGCGTTCCTGTAGTAGTGGTGGTAGTGGTAGTTGTAATGGTAGTGTTTCTTAAGTGTGCATTTGTGGATGTTTGTTTAGTCTATCACGTAACGTCCTTTTACTCTAATTGATGGTAACAAAAACAAAACAACCCAAAAACTTGCGAGCTGGGTGTGGGGAGATGTAAGAAAGATACAGAATAAGGCAAAATGTATAAAAGGAAGAGTCGAAGCCACAGCAACGAGATACGGTATGGGTTTGTAGACAGATAGGGGTGATATTTAACAAGAACTATAAAGGAAAACTGAATCAGACTAAAACACAAACATTTTAAACATTACGGTAATGCACAAACAGAACTGTGTGCCAATGATTCTAAGATCTCAACTAAAACAAACGCAAACTTTTTACACATTACGGTAATTTATAAACGGAACTGTGTGCCAATGGTTCTAACATCTCAGCTGACGTAACTCGATTTGATATTACTTGTTTAAAACGCGTTTCAGGTGAGCAGTGTTGTGTTTGTTTGTTTGTTTGTTTGTTTGTTTGTGTGTGTGTGTGTGTGTGTGTGTGTGTGTGTGTGTATGTGTGTGTATGTGTGTGTATGTGTGTGTTGTGTGTGTGTGAGCGCGCACGCACACGCGCGCGCGTATGTGTGTGTGCATGTGTGATGATGAACTTTTCAAAACGAACGTGTTTGTTTGTTTTTTTGCAGAAAAACAGTGATGCAACGTGAACTGTTCGCCACAAATACACATTAGAGTCTCACAATATTTTGTTTTCAAAGCTTTCAGTTTAAGACGAAAGTAAACAATAACAGTTGATCTGAGATGGTACAGGGGAGGATTACTGCATGGTATAATATGTAAAAGTTCTGTCCCTTTTTGTGTGGCACCAACTTTTCTATGAAATGTCCATCCATTGCGGTTTAAGCAAGCGAGTTGTAGGCTTTTTTTCACGGAAGTGCGAACATGCATTTTTATTGATTTTTTTTTTTTTTTTGAATTGTGTGCATCTTTTTTTTCTGACGTTCTGCCAACTGCTTCGTTGCCGTGAAGATACCAGCATGAGAAGGCTCCCAGAAGACTCTGACATCCAGACATTTCATCCTCACACAGTATATTAATTTTTTTTTTTATTATCAGCTTTTTTTTATTTATCTTTTGCTTCACAACAAGCAGACACCAAACACACAACGTGTTAACGAAAAATGACAAAAAAATAGTATACCCATATGAAAAGATACACAGTGTATTAAATCATATGCGTCAGTTAGTGGATCACGTCTCCTTGCTTTACTGAATTAGCAGACTGTAAGGCATGCATCCAGTTGATGACAAATAATACCAATGGCATCAGCACTGACATTACCATAGACAACAAGAAATTTGAGACCGTCCATAGCTTTAAATATCTGGGAGCTATAGTATCAGATGAAGGATCCAAGCCCGAAGTACTTTCCAGGATTGCCCAGACCACAGCTGCAATGACCAAGCTAAAAGTCATCTGGAACGACAAGAATATCGCTATCGGCTCCAAGATCAGACTGATGCGTTCCCTGGTCATGTCAATACTTTTGTATGCATGGAAACATGGACCATAACAGCAGACATGAAAGAAGGATACAGCAATGGAGATGAGATGCTTCCGCAAACTCCTTGGTATCTCGTACAAAGATCATATAACCAATAAGGAAGTGAAAACCCGAATCGAAACACCATCGGGCCGTATGAAGACTCCTGACCTCAGCGAAAAGACGCAAACTGAGGTGGTACGGGCACGTCACACGATCATCTGGACTGGCCAAGACCGTTTGCAGGGAACA
>JAPXFY010000025.1:9482181-9587181 GCA_030674185.1 Monoplex corrugatus | reverse complement strand
CACACACACACACACACACACACACACACACACACAAACACAAACACTCACACACACACAACTGCACTGCAGCGTGACCGTAATAACATAAGACCGTGGGTACAGTTGTGGAAAGATCTGATGCGGTGACTGGTCTATATGGATATATTGCAGGGCGCTGGTTGTGCTAGCATGCTGTCTGAATTTAGGCATTTAAAACAGAATATAGCAACTTTGTATTCGATGCATACCTTGACTGGAAGCCAGTGTATATTTTACCAGGTCTATACGGATGTGTTGCAGGGTGCTTGTTATGTTGGCATAGAGTCTGAATGTAGACAATGAAAGCAAAATGTAGTAGCCTTGTACTCAATGCCTGTCTTGATAGCAACCTTGTACTCAATTTATGCCTTGACTGGAAGCCAGTGTATGTTTTGGCAAGACTGAATGGATGAGTTTCAAGGTAAAGTGCTGGTTATGTTGGCATGCTGTCTGAATTTAATACTGAAAGAGCAAAATGTAGCAGCCTTGTACTCGATGTATGCCTTGATAGCAACCTCGTACTCAATCTATGCCTTGACTGGAAACCAGTGCAGGTTTTGGCAGGTCTGTATGGATGTGTTGCAGGGTGCTGGTTATGTGCGCATACTGTCTGAATCCAAAGGCAACCTCTCTTAATCCAAACACTGAAAGCAAAGTGTAGCAGCCTTGTACTCGATGTATGCCTTGATAGCAACCTTGTACTCAATCCATGCCTTGACTGGAAGCCAGAGTAGGATTTGGCAAGTCTACATGGATGTGTTGCAGGGTGCTGGATGCACTGGCATGCTGTCTGAATTTAATACTGAAAGCAAAGTATAGCAACCTTGAACTCGACGTATGCCGTGACAGTAGCTTTGTACTCAATTCGTGCCTGACTGGAAGCCAGAGTTGGTATTGGCAGGTCTACATGGATATACAGGGGGGGTGCAAAAGTAGGTATACAGTTATGAAAAAAACCCACGTACAATACTCATTGCCTTTATTATACAAACAGATGAATATTGCATATACATGTAATAACAAGCACAACCTTAATCCCTCAGATACTCAAACTGCTTGCCGTCGGTATTCACACACTCCTCTAATGGAGAGCGGAATTAAGCATTATAATAATGATGTAATACTTACTGTATACCTACTTTTGCACCCCCCTGTATTACAGGGTACTGGTTGTGGTGCTGACATATTGTTGAATTTAGATAATGAAAACAAAGTGTAGCAACCTTGTACGCAATATTTACGCTTTGACAGGAAGCCAATGCAGGTATTTGCAGGTCTGTATGGAAAAGTTGCAGGATGCATACTGTCTGAATCCAAAGGCACACTCTCTTGATCAAAACATTGAAAGCAAAGTGTGGCAACCTTATACTCAATCCATGCCTTGATTGGAAGCCAGAGAAGGTATTAGCAGGTCTACATGGATGCGTTGCAGGGTGCTGGTTATGTTGGCATACTGTCTGAATGCACACACTGAAAGCATAATGTAACAGCCTTGTACTCAACTCATGCCGTGACAGGAAGCCTGTGCAGGTTTTGGCAAGTCTACGTGGACGAGTTTAAGGATGCTGGTTATGTTGGCATGATAACTGAATGTAGACACTGAAAGCAAAATGCAGCAACTTTGTACTCAATTTGTGTCTTGACTGGAAGCCAGTGCAGGTGTTGGTAGATCCACATGGATAAGTTGCATGGTGCTGGTCATATTGGTATACTGTCTGAATTTAGACACTAAGAACAGTGTAAAAAAAACTTCCAACCAGAGCGCAAAAGTTTTATCCTGACTGGGAAACTGCGGAAGCGACCTTCAGTCCACCCAGCTGTGAGTAGGCACCTGAGCCTGTTCAGGGTTGTGGAAGGTAGAGCAGAGAAAGAGGAGTGGGACCTGCCCTTAAATAGCTGACCAGAGAGCAGTGAGATCTGAGCCACTTCACTCTCCGATGACTCAGGTTGTTATGGGACAGCCTTTACTTCTTTTTCACTCAACTAGTTACGTTGGCCTGCTGTCTGAATTTAGACACTGAAAGCAAAGTGTACAAACTTTGTGCTCGATTCGTGCCTTGAATGGAAGCCAGTGCGCCTGTTGGCAGGTCTGTATGGATGTGTTGCAGAGTGCTGGTTATAGTGATGTCCAGGCTTTGTCACACCTCATGTGGACACTGTCACCTAGCAGCTGGTGCCTTGACCACACTGACACTGGTTATAGTGATGTCCAGGCTTTGTCACACCTCATGTGGACACTGTCACATAGCACCTGGTGCCTTCACCACACAGACACTGGTTATAGTGATGTCAAGACTTTGTCACACATCATGTAGACACTGTCACATAGCAGCTGGTGCCTTGACCACACTGACACTGGTTATAGTGATATCCAGGCTTTGTCACACCTCATGTGACACTGTCACCTAGCAATTGATGAAGGCTCTACCACACTGACACTGGTTATAGTGATGTCCAGGCTTTGTCACACCTCATGTGACACTGTCACCTAGCAATTGATGAAGGCTCTACCACACTGACACTGGTTATAGTGATATCCAGGCTTTGTCACACCTCATGTGACACTGTCACCTAGCAATTGATGAAGGCTCTACCACACTGACACTGGTTATAGTGATGTCCAGGCTTTGTCACACTTCATGTGACACTGTCACCTAGCACCTAGCAGCTGATGAAGGCTCTACCACACTGACACTGGTTACAGTGATGTCCAGGCTTTGTCACACCTCATGTGACACTGTCACCTAGCACCTAGCAGCTGATGAAGGCTCTACCTCACTGACACTGGTTATAGTGATGTCCAGGCTTTGTCACACCTCATGTGACACTGTCACCTAGCACCTGATGAAGGCTCTACCACACTGACACTGGTTATAGTGATGTCCAGGCTTTGTCACACCTCATGTGACACTGTCACCTAGCACCTAGCAGCTGATGAAGGCTCTACCACACTGACACTGGTTATAGTGATGTCCAGGCTTTGTCACACCTCATGTGACACTGTCACCTAGCACCTAGCAGCTGATGAAGGCTCTACCACACTGACACTGGTTATAGTGATATCCAGGCTTTGTCACACTTCATGTGACACTGTCACCTAGCAATTGATGAAGGCTCTACCACACTGACACTGGTTATAGTGATGTCCAGGCTTTGTCACACCTCATGTGACACTGTCACCTAGCACCTAGCAGCTGATGAAGGCTCTACCACACTGACACTGGTTATAGTGATGTCCAGGCTTTGTCACACTTCATGTGACACTGTCACCTAGCAATTGATGAAGGCTCTACCACACTGACACTGGTTATAGTGATGTCCAGGCTTTGTCACACCTTATGTGACACTGTCACCTAGCACCTAGCAATTGATGAAGGCTCTACCACACTGACACTGGTTATAGTGATGTCCAGGCTTTGTCACACCTCATGTGACACTGTCACCTAGCAGCTGATGAAGGCTCTACCACACTGACACTGGTTATAGTGATGTCCAGGCTTTGTCACACTTCATGTGACACTGTCACCTAGCACCTAGCAGCTGATGAAGGCTCTACCACACTGACACTGGTTATAGTGATGTCCAGGCTTTGTCACACCTCATGTGACACTGTCACCTAGCACCTAGCAGCTGATGAAGGCTCTACCACACTGACACTGGTTATAGTGATGTCCAGGCTTTGTCACACCTTATGTGACACTGTCACCTAGCACCTAGCAGCTGATGAAGGCTCTACCACACTGACACTGGTTACAGTGATGTCCAGGCTTTGTCACACCTTATGTGACACTGTCACCTAGCACCTAGCAGCTGATGAAGGCTCTACCACACTGACACTGGTTATAGTGATGTCCAGGCTTTGTCACACCTCATGTGACACTGTCACCTAGCAATTGATGAAGGCTCTACCACACTGACACTGGTTACAGTGATGTCCAGGCTTTGTCACACCTCATGTGACACTCACCTAGCAATTGATGAAGGCTCTACCACACTGACACTGGTTATAGTGATGTCCAGGCTTTGTCACACCTCATGTGGATACTGTCACCTAGCAGCTGAAGCCTCTACCATACTGACACTGGTTATAGTAATGTCCAGGCTTTGTCACACCTCATGTAGACACTGTCACATAGCAGCTAATGAAGCCTCTACCACGTTGACACCGACTTTTTCACTTTAAAATTTTCTCAAGACAGTGTCACCTGGCTCGACAAATTGTACAAAAACCACTGACACTGCAGTTACCATGTGATGGGACGAAGATCTAAAATAGTCATGACCAATCTTGTAAGCCTGCGCATAAAACTCTTCGTGTTGGCAAGGTTTTGAGGTATCCACCTAACGTTATGGGCTCTAGGTACTATTTTCTGTCTTATTTCAATCTGTCGTTGACACAGAGTTAGGTTAATTTTTGGCTATGGCGAAAGCCATTTCTCCATCAGTGAGCCCCCTGCGTACCAAGCAAAATTCAACATGAATACTCTCAACCTGACTAGAAATGAAATCTGTGTGGACTTTATTTCCTGAATTGTCATCTGCGTGGAGTTATTTCCTGAACTGCTATCCCACTGTACTCTATTTCCTGAACTGTTATCTGCATGGACATTATTTCCTGAACTGTTATCTGCTAAGACTTTATTTCCAGAACTGTTATCTGCTTAGACTTCATTTCCTAAACTGTTATCTACTTAGACTCCATTTCCTGAAGTGTTATCTGCCTGGACTTCATTTCCTAAACTGTTATCTGCGTGGACTTCATTTCCTAAACTGTTATCTGCTGAGACTTTATTTTCTGAACTGTTATCTGCTAAGACTTCATTTCCTGAACTGTTATCTCCTAGGACTTTATTTCCTGAACTGTTATCTCCTAGGACTTCATTTTCTGAACCGTTATCTGCTAAGACTTCATTTCCTGAACCGATATCTGTTAAAACTCATTCCCTGAACTGTTATCTGTTAAAACTTCATTCTCTGAACTATCTGTTAAGACTTCATTCTCTGAACTGTTATCTGTTAAGACTTCATTCTCTGAACTGTTATCTGTTAAAACTTCATTCTCTGAACTGTTATCTGTTAAGACTTCATTCTCTGAACTGTTATCTGTTAAGACTTCATTCTCTGAACTGTTATCTGTTAAGACTTCATTCTCTGAACTGTTATCTGTTAAAACTTCATTCTCTGAACTGTTATCTGTTAAGACTTCATTCTCTGAACTGTTATCTGTTAAGACTTCATTCTCTGAACTGTTATCTGTTAAAACTTCATTCTCTGAACTGTTATCTGTTAAGACTTCATTCTCTGAACTGTTATCTGTTAAGACTTCATTCTCTGAACTGTTATCTGTTAAGACTTCATTTCCTGAACTGTTATCTGCGTTCCTTTTGATTTGTTTTTCTTTTTCTTCGTTCGGTGTTCTCTCTCCTCCTTTATCTTTTAGTTTTTATTCCCTTTTTAGTTTCTTATGGTGTGAGTGACTTTGTTTTGTTTTGTATTTGTAATAAACATATATAAACAATCCCTGCACTTTAGCTGTGTGTGTGGGCATGGCCGTCTTCCCATCATTTTCGTCTCCTGAGAGGTGAGTCTGCGGGAGACAGACAGATTTAGCCATTGTGACAGTGTAATTGTGTCGTTGTGTGTGTGTGTTATATATATTATTATATAATTATACTAAGTATCTGTAAAACATACATCTGTATCATATCATAATGTGTAGTATATATATACACCTATTTATAGACACGCATAATATCACATTATGCATACTACATACATTTTTCTATAAATACATATGACAATTTAGGTGAAACATTTATGCATCGTTTTATTATTTAAAGACTACAAACTTTATAAATTAGTCTGAAGATATAGTTATTCTCTTAATTACCGTTTTGAACCGGGAAATTTATGATTGGAAACATTGTTGCCTTTGTCTGATCTGTCCGCTTCATTTTGCCAAACAACTCTAGTAGCCAACTTTTCGTGAAAAACATCCGTTAGACACCACATACCCCAAACAAACAATAAACGACACTAAAACAAATAAATTATTAACCTCCAATATTTTTAAATACTTTTGACTTCATACAGTTTAATCTATTTAATGAGAGCTTATCTTCAACTGTGAAGGGTCTGTTTGTTTATTTGTTGTTATTGTTATTGTGGTTTCCTTCTTCCCTTTCCCCAACGAAGTAGCAATTTTTTGCTAGGCAAAAGTACAACTCTTCTCGACTTTTACTTTACAGAAGTTATTCCCTTGAACTATAGGACGCTCTTTTTTCTCATTCGAGTGGTTTGTGTGGTTATATACATCAGCTCATCAATGATAGCCACCATTTATGTGATGGATGCAAACTGTTAATCATGGTTTTATCCCTCTCCCACCCCCCCCCCCCAACCAAGCAGGCAATTTTTTTGATAGATGAAGAGCAACTCTTTCAACGACTTCTGTTTACAGAAGTTACTTCCTTTGAACTATGGACGCTCTTCTTTCTCATGCGATTGTGTTTGCTCAATGATAGCCCCATTTTAACGGATGAATGTAAACCATATTCTCCCTTGAGTCACAGTGCAGTCTCCAAGTCCATAACACGGGAATCATCTTCGTTGTGAGGAAAAAACAACAAAAAAACAAAAAACAAAACCTGAAGGCTTTCTCTGAAACATTGTAATCTGATGGAATCAGAATATACCTAGGACAATTTTGTTCCAAGAGAGGCCCTCGTTAGATGCTGACTGTTTGTGTCTGGTGGTTTGTGAAAAAGACAGCTGGTCTATTCTTTGCTGCAGTATGCGTATGTATACCTCAGGTAAGTATGACCTTCATTCTTGAATGTTATTAGAACCATACTGTTGTCGGATGAGAGGCCTGTACAGTCACAAGCAAAGCCAAATAAGGTTTGATGCCAGATGTGTTCTAAAAGAAATTTGAGAGTTCCATGGACAGCAAAGAACAAACGGAAGTCTTGATGGAGGCAGACTACAATAGATCACTCATAGGAAGATTAGGAAAAGACAAGCAATATTTATAGGCCATTTTTATAGGAGGGGATTTGGAGCACTGGTCACTAACGGAAAAGCTGGAGGGAAAAGAGAGCACCAGTAATTCAGGAGAAAAATGCTTGCCAACTTGCAGAGTGACTGGGGACGAGGAGGGTGAGAGATGCTTGGGGCAACGAGAGATAGAGACAGACGAAATGTCCATGATCGCCACGGTCCCATGCGGCAGAGCAACTGGTGAGAGGATGTACCTCAGGACCTTGCAAACGAAGTTGGGCTTATGTGCATGCTTAAAGTTTCATCATCATCATGTGCCCTGCCGCGTGGCGTTGGCGGTCATGGCCCTCCATATGTATCTATCCCTTGGCCCTGCAATACATCTTCCACCCTCTGTGTCCTCAGCCACCCTGCAAGTCCGTCCATATTTTCCGCCTGGGTCTACCTGGTGTTCTCTTTCCCTCTCTACTTTGCCTGTTGTGACCAGGTCTCTAATACCCCTATCCTCATAAAATGGCCCATAAATGTTGCCTGTCTTTTTCTAATCTTCTTTATCAATGATCTTCTTGTGTCTGTCTCCATCGAGACTGTCTCTTTTGTTTTCATTGCTGTCCATGGAACTCTCAACATTCTTCTTAGAAACCACATTTCTGCTGCCTCAATCTTGTTCTATCGGTTCTATGTACATTCAAGAACTCTCTTCCTGATGTTAATTGATAGGCATTTGATGGTAAGAACGCTTTTCATCTTCTTGAATGCTGTTTTAGTTTTGGCCGATTCTGCTGGCTATTTCTGATGTGCATTTGCCGTCTGGTGAATGACCGTTCCCAGATATTTAAACTTATCAACCTGTCTCAAAATTGTGCCATTTGCTGCTATGCCATGATAATGTTGGAATTTCTCCATTACATGAGACAGGTTGATAAGTTTAAATATCTGGAAACGATCATCTCACCAGACGGCAGATGCACATAAAAAATAGCCAGCAGAATCGGCCAAGCAAAAAATAGCATTCAAGAAGATGAAAGGCATTCTTACCAAAAAATGCCTATCAATTAACATCAGGAAGAGAGTTCTTGAATGTTATTTATAACCGATAATATTATACGGTTGTGAGGCGTGGACAGTCAACACGCAAAGCCAGAACAAGATTGAGACAGCCGGAATGTGGCTTCTAAAAAGAATGTTGAGAGTTCCATGGACAGCAAAAAAAACAAACGAGACAGTCTTGATGGAGGCAGACACAAGAAGATCATTGATAAGGAAGATTACAAAAAGACAGGCAACGTTTACATGCCATTTTATGAGGAAAGGGGAATTAGAGCACCTGGTCACAACAGGAAAGGTGGAGGGAAAGAGAACACCAGGTAGACCTAGGAAGAAAATATTGGACGGACTTGCAGGGTGGCTGAGGACAGAGAGGGTGGAAGATGTGCTTGCGGCAACAAAGGATAGTTACATATAGAGGGCCATGATCGCCAACGCCATGCAGCAGGGCACATGATGATGATGATGACGACGACAACGACGACGACGACGATGATGATGATGATGATGATGATGATGGTATCAATGAGGCCAGTGCGTATGGAATACATTCCGGGAACGGAGACGTCACCTCTAGAAACTGAAACTGAAACTGAAACTGGAACTGAATGTAGTGAGAAATGAAATACTGATCAGATTATCCTGTCAAGCAATTAAATTTAAGAACTTGTCATTCATTTTGTCGGATTTGTTATTATAAAATTTCATGCAGCACCTTCATTCCCCTCCCTTCTCTCATTTGTGAACTGGCTAAAAGGCCTAATGTAATCAATCAATCAATCAATCAATCAATCAATCAATATCAATCAATCAATCAATCATCCATTCATTCACCCATTCACTCATTCTCCTCCCAACCCCCGTGGGGATGCTGGGGGCTCTTTCATTATAAATAGTATCCCACCTTCAGGAAATTCTGTGCCATAAATTTCCTCTTTTCTGTCACTATCTTTGTTTCTACCTTGTTCCTGTGCTCTCTGTCATTTCTAACTATCTTTTTTGCCTTGTTGGTCCATTCACCTGTACGTGTTCGATAAAGTCTTACGTACTTTCTCCAGGATATACATGTATTGATAATCGGGTACATGTATTAAGTGCATTTTGGCTCTAGGGAAATAAGATATGCGGAAGCAATTTTAGGTAATTTAGGCCTGTTCTCATATATATTTTAGAGTCCTTAGTTATGTTTCAATTTGTGTTCAGGTGTTGTTTTTTTTAAATCCCCTGTGTGATAAATTGGACGGAGTGGTCAACGCCAGGGGCATATCCTTAGGTTATGTGGGTGAATGCATTGATATGTGTACTTAAATTTCTTTTTCTCTTTTCCTGTTGAAGTATGTTATGGTTCGAAACGGTTATAGCCCTGATATGGCACTATGAAGTCTACTGGGCTTTAACCCTTTGACACCTGCACCCTATTCACCAACTGCAAAAACATAACCCTTTGACTCCCTCACCCTATCCACCAGCTTCCTGCAGGAAGCTGGTGGATAGGGTGAGGGATTCAAAAGGTTAAGTTTTTGCTTTGCTAGCATGGTTGACAATGCAGGATGCTGGTGGACAGGGTGCGGGAGTCAAAGGGTTAAACAAAATTACAATTACAATTAGATTACTCATTCTCTCTCTGTCACTCTACCTTTCAGTCAATCTCTCGACCTCTCTGTGAGTCTGTCAGCATACATACACATGTTCTCACAAATAAACTGAGGAAGCAAAACAAGGACCAGATAACCAGCACAACATATGATCATGAACATAACCGTGAAACAAACAATCCAGTAACATTACATTTCCAACAGCAAAACTAAACGAAAATGACTTAAACGACATTGAGTCATATAGCTGACGTAAACTGGAAGTGAAATGACGTAAGAATTTGTTTTCTTTAATGATGAAAGATATTGTTCTCTATAATGACGAAATAAATTACCTCCTATAATGATAGAAAAACTGTTATACCTAACCTGATCTTCATTTCCAAGCTTTTTTGGGTGGTCAAATTATGGTTTATGCAGAAAAGAACCTTTACTGTGAAGAGAAAGACAGAGACAGAGAGACAGAAAAAAAGAAAAGAGACAGAGACAAAGGCAGACAGAGAGAAGAGAGAGAGAGAGATAGAGAGAAGAGAGAGAGAGAGAGAGAGACAGAGAGACAGAGAGAGAGAGAGAGAGAGAGAAAGAGAGAGAGAGACAGTGAGAGTGAGAGATCGAGAGTTTTTTTGTACTGTTACGTTCGTGTCTATACTATATCGTACATTTCATTTTGAAACAAAGTGTGCGTGTGCGTGAGCGTGTATGTGTCCTTGATACAATCCTATCCTATCCAACTCCTCTTGCCCAATCCAGTCCTGTCAAATCCAATCCTGTCAAATCCAGTCCTGACATATCTACACCAGCCCAACCCAACCCTGCCCAATCTAATCTTTTAAATCCAATCTTATCCAATTCAACCCTGTTAAATCCAATCTTGTCCAATCCAACCCTGCCCAGTCCAATCTTGTCCAAACCAACCCTGTGCAAATCTTATCTGGCCAAACCCAACCATCCCAATCCAATCTGGCCCAAATCCAATCCTGACAAATCCAACCTGCACGATCCAATCTTGTCCAATCCAATTCCATGCACTCCTGTCCAATCCAACCCAATCCAATCCAACTCTGACCAATCCAACCCTATGCAATCCAATGTGGTCCTATCCAACCCCACCCAATCTGACCCGCCCTGTCAAATCCAGCCCTATCCAATCCAGTCCTGCTCAATCCAATCTTGTCTGATCCAATCCAACCCTGCACAATCCACTCTGGTCTGATCCAACCCAGCACCAATCCAATCCTGTCAAATCCTATCCCCGTCCAATCCAACCCTGCCCAACCCCAATCCAGTCAGACCCAATCGCGTCAAACATTTCAAATCCTGACCAGTTCAACCCAGACAGGTCAAGCACTCAGGCAAGTCTCAGGTCGTAATGTCCATAGCGGCCCATGCGGTAGCAGCCCTCGCCCCCAGCGTCCCACCGGACGTCCACCACCCCTGTGGTGTCCTGCCCCGGGGTGGCCCGTCTGGCTGAAGGGATGGACGTCACTGTGCCGTGACCATGGTCCTCCTGGATAAGAGATGGTGTGGGTGAGGGGGTGGTGGTTAATGGGTCAGGTTTGTGAACTATGTTAATATGAAGGCAGAGGAAGTGAGAGGACGAGAATGAGATAGAGAGACAAAGACAGAGGTCAGAAGAGAAAGAGAAGCAAAGAGGTGGGGAGAGAGAAGGACAGACATGAGAGAAAAAGAAATCAAGAGGTGGGGAGAGAGATGGACGAAGAGAGACGTCATGACAGAAAGGAGAGAGATGGATGAAGACAGACGTCATGACAGAAAGAGAAAGAGGAGAGAGATGGACGAAGACAGATCTCATGAGAGAAAGAGAAAGAGGAGAGAGATGGACGAAGACAGATCTCATAAGAGAAAGAGAAAGAGGAGAGAGATGGACGAAGACAGATCTCATGAGAGAAAGAGAAAGAGGAGAGAGGTGGACGAAGACAGACATCATGGGAGATAGAGAAAGAAGAGGGAAATAGACGAAGACACGTCAATATAGAAAGCGAAAGAGGAGAGAGATGGACGAAAACAGACAACATGAGAGATAGAGAAAGAGGAGAGAGAGGTGGACGAAGACAGACAACATGAGAGATAGAGAAAGAGGAGACAGAGGTGGACGAAGACAGACAACATGAGAGATAGAGAAAGAGGAGAGAGATGGACGAAGACAGACAACAGAAGAGAAAGAGGAGAGAGAGGTGGACGAAGACAGACAACATAAGAGAAAGAGAAAGAGGAGAGAGATGGACGAAGACAGACAACATGAGAAAAAGAGAAAGAGGAGAGAGGTGAACGAAGACAGATGTCACGAGAAAAACAGAAACAAAAAGATTGGGAGGGAGGAGGTCAGACACAGACGTAACGAGAGAAAGAGAAACACAGAGGTTGGGGAAAGAGGAGGACAGATACAAACGTCACGAGACAGTCCCTAAAGGACAGAGGACAGACATCCACTGACAATACAAAATGGTGTAACCATGCAATCATTCTAATGATCTTCCTTTTCGTGCACAAATCATCAATCCAGATTTTGCACTCCTCCAACCCACTGTGACCTAGTCAAAGGCAGAGCTGGCTTTAGAGACGTAAAGCACCACCTCAGCATCATGAGATCTACTACTGTTCACTGTACTGGACTGGACTGATCGACAGGCATAAACAGGTGCTCAACGGACAAACGGCAAAAGAGACACGAACACATAACACACAACACACTTGCCTGTTGATCTTACCATTCAGCAGTCAGAGGCCTTCTTTGGCACTACATGTAAGTGTTGATGGATTTGTATTGCTGGATAGATTTCAGTACTGCCAGTCCTGTCAGATTTGTCAGTCCTGTCAGATGTGTCAGTCTCGTCAAATTTATCAGTCTTGTCAGATATGTCAGTCTTGTCAGATATGTCAGTCTTGTCAGATATGTCAGTCCTTTCAGATGTCAGTCTTGTCAGATTTGTCGGTCTTGTCATATTTGTCAGTCTTGTCAGATTTGTCAGTCCTGGCAGTCTTGTTAGATTTGTCGGTCTTGTCAGATTTGTCAGTCCTGTCAGATTTGTCTGTCTTGTCAGTTCTGTCAGATTTGTCTGTCTTGTCAGATTTGTCGGTCTTGTCATATTTGTCAGTCTTGTCAGATTTGTAAGTCCTGGCAGTCTTGTTAGATTTGTCAGTCTTGTCAGATTTGTCAGTCCTGTCAGATTTGTCTGTCTTGTCAGTTCTGTCAGATTTGTCTGTCTTGTCAGATTTGCCAGTCTTGTCAGATTTGCCAGTCCTGTCAGTCTTGTTAGATTTCTCAATCTTGTCAGATGTGTCAGTCCTGTCAGATGTGTCTGTCCTGTCAGATGTGTCTGTCCTGTCAGATGTGTCATCCTGTTAGATGTGTCAATCTTGTCAGTCCTGTCAGATGTGTCAGTCCTGTCAGATGTGTCAGTCCTGTCAGATGTGTCATCCTGTCAGATGTGTCAATCTTGTCAGTCCTGTCAGATGTGTCAGTCCTGTCAGATGTGTCAGTCTTGTCAGATGTGTCAATCCTGTCAGATGTGTCAATCTTGTCAGATGTGTCAGTCCTGTCAGATGTGTCAGTCCTGTCAGATGTGTCAGTCCTGTCAGATGTGTCATCCTGTCAGATGTGTCATCCTGTCAGATGTGTCAGTCCTGTCAGATGTGTCATCCTGTCAGATGTGTCATCCTGTCATATGTGTCATCCTGTCAGATGTGTCAGTCTTGTTCGATGTGTCAGTCTTGTCAGATGTGTCAGTCCTGTCAGATGTGTCATCCTGTCAGATGTGTCAGTCCTGTCAGTCCTGTCAGATGTGTCATCCTGTCAGATGTGTCAGTCCTGTCAGATGTGTCAGTCCTGTCAGATGTGTCATCCTGTCAGATGTGTCAGTCCTGTCAGATGTGTCAGTCCTGTCAGATGTGTCATCCTGTCAGATGTGTCAGTCCTGTCAGGTGTGTCAGTCCTGTCAGATGTGTCATCCTGTCAGATGTGTCAGTCCTGTCAGATGTGTCAGTCCTGTCAGATGTGTCATCCTGTCAGATGTGTCAGTCCTGTCAGATGTGTCAGTCCTGTCAGATGTGTCAATCTTGTCAGATGTGTCATCCTGTCAGATGTGTAATCCTGTCAGATGTGTCAGTCCTGTCAGATGTGTCATCCTGTCAGATGTGTCATCCTGTCAGATGTGTCATCCTGTCAGATGTGTCAGTCCTGTCAGATGTGTCAGTCCTGTCAGATGTGTCATCCTGTCAGATGTGTCATCCTGTCAGATGTGTCATCCTGTCAGATGTGTCATCCTGTCAGATGTGTCATCCTGTCAGATGTGTCATCCTGTCAGATGTGTCATCCTGTCAGATGTGTCATCCTGTCAGATGTGTCAGTCCTGTCAGGATTGTCATCCTGTCAGATGTGTCATCCTGTTAGATGTGTCAGTCCTGTCAGATGTGTCATCCTGTCAGATGTGTCATCCTGACAGATGTGTCAGTCCTGTCAGATTTGTCAGTCCTGTTAATCTCAAAGTTGTGCTGTTTCTGTTATTTTGCATGAGGGGATTTCATGGGGTTTTTTTTGTTTTTTGTTTTACTGATTACCATGACTTCTGTCTTCTTGCTATTTAGCTCCAACTCTTTACTTTTGCTTTCTATTATATTCACACAAGGCACAACCACTCTTGAAAAGTCTAGAACTGCTGCTGTTCAAAAGAACAGGGACCAGCAGAAGCAGAGCCCATGACCATGCGGCTCCTCTGGAAAAACATGTGCCTCCAGAATCGGTCTTGTATCCCATTTGTCAATAAAGTACTAATATGCTTACCCATCTGTTGGTTTGACGGAAGAGTCCATCATTAATACTGCAATATGGTTTGTTTCCTATGCTCCCAAGTATTCTCTTAAACTGAGATATCAAAGTCCAAATTTTATCGAATAAATAAATAAACATGTGAACAAATAAATAAACAAATAAACACCTAAATGAATGAATGAATGAATGAATAAATAAATAAATAAGATCCAAAACAAGTGTGACTGCCCGCGCCCAAGCAAACATGAACCAGAAGAACAAGAAAACCAATATAAGCGCGTATCCAACGAAACAAAACAAAACAAGCGCAAATTTTCGGCCAACTAGCCTTTGTCAAGCGCGAACGCACGGTCACAAACAGATCACAGACACCAAACAATGGATAATAAAAACGGGACTAAAAACTTCCCTGCCGCCTCGTCCAGTGGGTAAGAAATGGAATGCCCATGTCGTCATGAGCAGTAGTAAGAAGTGGGGAGAGGGGAGGCAACTAATAAATAAACAAATAAATGAATAAACGAAATAAATAAATAAATAGATAGATAAATAAAGTAGGTAAATAAGTAAATAAATACGTAAGCAAATACACGAGATCCAAGTCTTACCTCATGAATGAATAAATAAATAAATAAAAAATGAAATAAATGAAACAAACAAATAAGTAAATAAATAAATAAATAAATAAATAAAGTAGGTTAAAAATACATAAATACGTAAGTAAATACACGAGATCGAAGTCTTACCTCACTCACAATCATCTCCCTGACTCGTTTGACCCTGTAGCCCACCTTCAGCACCCGCGCAAGAGCAGGCCCTGTAGGGATGTCCTGGTTGAAGTTTTTCTCCAGGTCTCTTTCTCTGTCCCGATTCATGGACGTACTGCCAGACCTTGAGAATTTGAAAGAGGACAGAGAATCTGCTGTCACATGTCTGTCCCTATCATCTCTTTCTCTGTCCCGATTCATGGACGTACTGCCAGACCTTGAGAATTTCAAAGAGGACTGAGGATCAGCCGTCTTGTTTCTGTCCCGCTGTCTGTCTCTGTCCCGATTGATCCCCCTGGACCTTGTGCATTTCGGGAAGGACAAATAGTCCTCTTCTGCCGTGCCTCTGTCAGGGTTCTGGCCGAAACCGATGTTCCGGAATGTGGCCGGGGGCACGGAGTGCGCTGTCGGGGGTTAAAAGGTCTGCAGGGTGATGGTGGTGGTGGCGGTGGTGGTGGTGGTTGCTGACGGGGGCTCCACACGACAGCGGACAAGGGACTGTCTGGCAATGCCTTGATTCCCACCCACAGCAAGGGCGAGCCGGTCGGCGTCGAGAGCGCGGCAGGGACGTGGCTGGCGGGATTAACGTCACCGGTGGGGGTGGGGATGACATCAGGTGTGATGATGACGTCAGTTCCGGCGATGACGTCAGGTGCGGCGCTGACGTGGTTTGTGGTGAAAGTGATGCCTGCAGTGTGGGTGTTGTGTCTGGTTGTGGTTCCACCACTGACGGCTCTGGTGGTGGTGCAGTGGTTGAGGAGTTTTGCTGTGGTTCCCTCACTGACGGGATCGCAGAGGATGACCTGCTCCTGGCCTCACTGGGCAACGTGTGCTCTGTGGACACATAAACATCACGTCTCTTCGTGGAAACGGTACCCATCCAAACAGAACCTCTTGAGGCGGAATGGAACCCTAACCATTTGGAAACCCTTTTCATTTTGTTTAAAGTTTAGAGCTTGCAGTTGGGTCAAGAGGGAGTCATCGTACTGGGAAGATTCCATATCCGCTCATCCTAATCTACAAATCACCATCCGGCAGTATCATGGAATTTGTACAACACTCTATGTGCTGGCAAGGTCTTGAAATTGTAAAGAGGGGATGGGGGGTGGGACTATGAAACACTAAGCTGACACTACCAGAATGATTGGAGCATTATTAAAACGGGTAGTGAACAGGCCAATTTTTATGTTGCAGGGTGAAGTTGAAGTCCAGATATGGAATCTCGAGTCCATGTCTCTATCAATTTGTAAAACATCAACCACAATCTGAAAAACGGAAGATCCCTGTAGTGATGCCGGGGGCTCTTTCAGTACAAATAGTGTCCCTACCTTCTGGAAATTATGTGTCTAAAAATTTCTTTTTTTCTGTCACTCTCTTTGTTTCTTGCTTTACTCTTTTGCTTTCTGTCGTCTCTTCTTATCACTTTCTACCTTGCTGATCTATTCACGTGTATGTGTTCAATAAAGCTTTAATTAAACACGTTCTTTTAGGACTGACAATTGAGTACACGTGTTAACTTCATTTTTGGCTCTGGGGAATAAAGCCTTACACACGTTCTTTTAGGATTGATAACTGAGTACATGTGTCAACTGCAGTTTTGGCTCTGGGGAAATGTGATATTCAGAAGCAATTTTAGGTAATTTTGGCAAGTCTTCATGCTTGTTTTAGTGTCCTTAGTTATATATACTTCTGTAATCAGGTTTTTTTGTTGCAAGTCTTTATATATGTTTTTGTGTCCTCACTTATATATACCTCTGTTATCATGGTTTTTTTTACCCCCCTGGTGATAAATTGGGCGGAACGGTCAACACCAGGGCCAAATCAGTACATTAAGCGTGCGATGTTATGTGTACTTTTCTGTTCTAATGTCTTTTGTTGTTGCTGCTGTTGTTGTTATTGTTGTTGATGTTGATGTTGTGAGGACCATCGGGGTACTGTGTACAGTTTGCAATGGTTATAATCCTGATGTGGCTCCGCACAGTCGGCTAGACTGTTAACAACATCAACAACAACAACAACGATGATGATGATCATCATCATGATGATGATGATCATGGTGATGATCTTGATAATGATAATGATACTGATGATAACAATAATGACAGGAGATAAAAACTGATCACATCCATTCATCACCAACATTAGAGCCTCACCTAGTATAGCAATGGCCTCCTTCATTTCTTGAATGTCGTCCAGGATTTGCAGATCGCCCATACTGAGGTCTGTTTGAGTCACGGTGGCTGCCGCTTCTTTCTGATTCCGCTTCACTGTCGGTCTGTCCTGTCCCTTAAGTTTTGAATGACCAAACACACACACACACACACACACAACACACACACACACACACACACACACACACACACACACACACACACACACACACACACACACACACACACACACACACACACACACACACACACACATTCTACATGTACTCAGGTTTTGAATGACCGACACAAACAATCTATCTAAGTTTTGAATGACCGAATATACACAAACATTTTATTTTAGTTTTGAATGACCAAGCACACACAAATATTCTACTTAGGTTTTTAATGACTGAACACACACAAATATTCTACTTAAGTTTTGAGTGACCAAATACACACACAAACAATCTACTTCACTTCTGAATGACCGAATAGACACGCATACATTCTACTTAGGTTTTCAATGACTAAACACACACAAACATTCTCCCTAAGTTTTGAATGACCCAACACACACACAAACAATCTAGGCCTACTTAGGTTTTGAATGATTAAACACACACCAATATTCTCCTTAAGTTTTGAATGACCGAACACACACCAACATTCTCCTTAAGTTTTGAATGACCGAACACACACACAAACATTCTCCATATGTTTTGAATGACCGAACACACACAAAAACAGTTTACTATAGTTCTGAATGACCAAATAGACACAAACATTTCTACTTAAGTTTTGAATGACAAAACACACACACAAACATTTTAACTTAAGTTTTGAATGACAAAACACACACACAAACATTTTAACTTAAGTTTTGAATGACAAAACACACACACAAACATTTCTACTTAAGTTTTGAATGACAAAACACACACACAAACATTTTAACTTAAGTTTTGAATGACAAAACACACACACAAACATTTTAACTTAAGTTTTGAATGACAAAACACACACACAAACATTTCTACTTAAGTTTTGAATGACAAAACACACACACAAACATTTTAACTTAAGTTTTGAATGACAAAACACACACACAAACATTTCTACTTAAGTTTTGAATGACTAAACACACACACAAACATTTCTACTTAAGTTTTGAATGACTAAACACACACACAAACATTTTAACTTAAGTTTTGAATGACAAAACACACACACAAACATTTCTACTTAAGTTTTGAATGACTAAACACACACACAAACATTTTAACTTAAGTTTTGAATGACCAAACACAGACAAACATTTTACTTAAGTCTTGAATGATCAAATACATACAAAAACATTTTATACTTACGTTTTGAATAACCAAACACACACAAACATTCTACTTAGGTTTTGAATGACCAAACACACAGAAACATTCTAGTTAAGTTTTAAATGCCGAGCACACACAAACATTCTAGTTAAGTTTTGAATGACCAAACACACACACAAACTATCTACTTTAGTTTTGAATTACCGAATACACACAAACATTCTCCTTAAGTTTGGAATGACCAAACACACACACACACAAACATTCTAGATAAGGTTTGAATGACTAAACACACAAACATTATCCTTAAGTTTGGAATGACCGAACACACACACACACACAAACATTCTAGATAAGGTTTGAATGACTAAACACACAAACATTCTCCGTAAGTTTGGAATGACCGAACACACACAGTAACAGTCTACTTAAGTTTTGAATGACCGAATACACACACATATTATACTTAGGTTTTGAATGACTAAACACACACAAAAATTTTACTTAAGTTTTGAATGACCAAACGTAGACAAACATTCTACTTAAGTCTTCAATGACTAAATACACACAAACATTCTAGTTAAATTTTGAATGACAAACACACACAGACATTCCATTCAGATTCCGAATGACTACACACACAGACACAGACAGAGACACAAACATTCTAGTTAAGTACTAGATGTCTGAACATACAAGAACATTCAACTTAGGCTTTGAATGATCAAACATTCTACCTAGATTTTGAATCACACACACACACACACACACACACACACACACACACACACACACACACACACACACACACACACACAAACAAACACACACACACACACACACACACACACACACACACACACACACACACACACACACACACACACACACACACACACACACACAATTATTCTACTCCGTCTAATATCACTCATAGTGACCAGACGTTAAATCAGAGAACGAACACAATTATTCTATTTAGGTTTTGAATGACACACACACACAAACATTTTACCTAATTTTTGAATGACCAAACACACGAAACATTTTACTTAGTTTTTGAATGACGAACATGCACAAACATTTTGAATTATTCCCTTCCTTCCAGCCGAAATTGACTGAGAGAAAAGTTTATAATCGGAAACTACCTTTGTCCGTCTGTTTCTCTCTCTCCTCTCTCTCTCTCTCTCTCTCTCTCTCTCTCTCTCTCTCTCTCTCTCTCTCTCTCTCTCTCTCTCTCACACACACACACACACACACACACACACACACACATACACACACACACACACACAAACACATATACACACGCATGCACGCGTACAGTGGATTCTGAGTAGTGTACACTTCAGAGAACATAGGTCTGATCATCATCATTATCAACAACAACAACAATAACAACAACAACATCATCAACACCATCATCATCATCATCATCACCACCACCACCACCATCACTACCACACTTACCTCGTCACCCATGGCTGTCTCTTTCTCCTTCCTGCTTTCTTGTTCTACAAGACTGTCTCTCTTCTTCTTCGTTTCGTCCTCACTGGTGGTCACGTTGGGACAGTGGCGATGGCTGGTGACAGCACACGTCCTGCAGATCAGCTTTCGGTGGGAGGGGCAATACAACTCGGGTATCTTACCCTCGTGCAACCTACAATCAGACTGGTGTATTTCAGTTTGGTGTATTTCAGTCCGTGGCGGTGGTGGGTGGGGCAGTTTTTCGATTTGGCGAGGGTTCTCTGGAGCAGTTTTTGATCCTCTCTTACCCATGCGCAGCTCAAAATCAGACTGGTGTATTTCAGACCGTGGGGGTGGTGGGTGGGGCAGTTCTTCAGTTTTGCGAGGATTCTCTGGAGCAGGTTTTGGTCCTATCTTTTTTTCAGTTTCGTGTGGTTTAGTCCGTGGGGGTGGGGGGTGGGACAGTTCTTCGGTTTGGCGAGGATTCTCTGGAGCAGGTTTTGGTCCTACCTTTTTTTCAGTTTGGTGTATTTTAGTCAGTGGGGGTGGCGGTTGGGGCAGTTCTTCGGTTTGGTGAGGATTCTCTGCAGCGCTTTTTGGTCCTGTCTTTTTTTCAATTTGGTGTATTTGAATCCGTGGGGGTGGTGAGTGGGGCAGTTCTTCGGTTTGGCGAGGATTCTCTGGAGCAGGTTTTGGTCGTATCTTTTTTTCAGTTTGGTGTATTTCAGACCGTGGGGTTAATGAGTGGGGCAGGTCTTCGGTTTGGCGAGGATTCTCCGGAGCAGTTCTTGATCCTATCTTACCCGTGTACAGCTTACCATCAGAGGGGTATATTTCAGTTTGGTGTTTTTCAGTCACTGGGGGTGGTAGGTGGGGCAGTTTTTCGGTTCGGGGGGGATTCTCTGGAGCAGGATTTGGTCCTTTCCCTTGGTAATCTCTTTTTGAAGTGAGGCTAGCTTTTCGTTTTTGACATCTCACAGGCAGACAACTCATAGTTCCTGTGGTCTACTGGGCTTTAGACCTGCATTCAGGCAGGTTCCGGTCTGTGCTCTTCTGACAAATCTTGTCGAGAACTCGTTCTGATTTTTGTGTCGTCAAGATTCTTGTCCAAGCTGGCCTTAAGATTCTTCACTCTGTTGGTTTAGATAAGAAACCTTCTGTTCTTTTTGTTGATCTTGTTCCCAGGTAGAAAGCTTTAGGTTCTGGTCCGGTCTGTCCTGTGAAGATGAGTATGTTTTTTCTTTCTCAGTCTTGCCTTGTTTCTCGCAGAAAATCTGATCTTTTCTGAACTGGCTGTTCTGTTGACAAAAAGTCTACCTCTTTGTCTTGGTGACTGTTCTGTCAAGGCAATTTGTCTTTTTCAGGCTGGTCGCCTTATTGTGAAGAAAGCACGTCTTCTTTACGGTGCCAGATTCCCTGGAAGGATGACTGATTTTCTTGATGGATTTGTTCCTGTGAGGACAGTGTCTTGTCAGTCTTGGTTCTGGTTTTGAACAGAACGATTCCCTTCCTGGAGAGGGCCGTGTTCGTGTAGCAAAATGTCCTGGTCCTGTTTGGGGGCTGATGCTGAGAACAAGGCTGATTTTCCTCAATTTTCTCGTCGAAGAAAATTCTGCTTCCTTTCTCAAGTTGCTTGTTGTTCTGGAAAGAAAATTCTGCCTTTTGAAACCGATTCTTCTTGTTCTCTTCTTCTTCCTTTCTCAGATGCTCTTTTTACATCACAAGTTGATCTCCCTGGTTGTCCTTTTACACAGACCAGAAGACTGTTTTGATTCTATACAGAAAGATTACTTACAGCAATACAGAAAGATTATAACAAAAGATTGATCTGATGCTGTGATGAGTCTATCTTCTACAAAAATTGCTTTTCTTCTGTACAGACAATTTCTCTTCTAGAAGATTGCCTTGATTCTACACAGAAAGTGTATCTTCAAAGATATCACCTCGGTCCTTTTCAGAAATTTCATCGTGTTGATTTGGATTGAAAGTTTATTGTATAGAAACTTGTTTACGTTTATTTTTTTGAAGCTTGTCTTGGCTCTGTGGTGAAAGTGTAGGCTATCACTTAGAAGACTGACTTGATGTTATGGAAAAGTTTATCTCTTTGATGAAACTTGTCTTGATACTGCAGAGAAAGTTGATCTTCTGTATAGCTGATCGTTGATCTGGGGAAAAAGCTTTTCCTTCCCAAGTTCCTGACTGTGAAAGAAAGGTGAGGTCTTGGCTCAGGTCGGATCAAAAGGAAGGGTTCTTAAGCTGTATGAGCTGACGGTTGTCCAGTGTGGGTAGCCTGCAATGACTTCAGCTGTAGAGGAGTGTGTGGGGGGAGGGGAGGGGAAGGGGTAAGGGTGTGAGAGGAGTACGTCACACCGAAGACAAAAGTGACGTCACAGCCGACGTCACAAATATGACACACTTGGGGACTTGACGGCTGGCCGTTAGAAGATGAAATGAAGGCGACGTCACTTGACTATTTCTCCATCACTGGAAGCATAATAATGATGATAATGATGACGATGACCACGACGACGACGATGGTTATAGAGATAATTGATATAATTTTGATGATGATGATGATGATGACGATGATATGGTGATGAAGAAGAAGATGATAATGATGAAGATGATGAAGAAAAAGAAGATGAATGTGATGATGATGATGATGGTGGTGGTGGTTATGACGACGACGATGATAATAATGATAGAGGTAATAGAAATGATGATGATGATGATGATGATGATGATAGAGGTAATATGGATAATAATGATGATGGTGATGATGAAGAAGACGATGAAGATGATGATGATGACGACGATGAAGAAGAAGAAGAAGAAGAAGAAGAAGAAGAAGATGATGATGATGATGATGATGATGATGATGATGATAATGACTCCTTCTGCAGCAACTCATCTCAAAGGAGCCCGAAGCTCTTCATAAAAGCATAAGCCAGACAGGCGGACATACTCGTAGAGCAGACACACGTCAACCCTTACCGCTGTGACCAAAAGGAAGAACCGCAAAGTAGTCCTTCTTTTTCTTTTATTGTTTTTAAAGCCCAGCCGACTGCGCATAGCCATATCAGGGCTATAACCGCTTCAAAACACAAAACTTCAACAGGAAAAAAAAAACGAAAAGAAAATTAAGTACACATATCAATGCATTCGCCCACATAATCTAAGGACATGCCCCCGGCGTAGGACCATTCCGACCGATTTATCGCACAGGGGAGATTTAAAAAACACACCTGAATACAAATTTAAGCATACATCATCATCATCATCATCATTCTCCTGCCCGTGATGGGCGTAGAGGAGAGATGAGAGACACTCTTGAAGCCAGCCGTCGCCAACCGGTCCTGTCCTCCGCCTGTCGCACCAGCGTGGGGCCATCCAACCTGGTCCATTCTTTGATGTTGTCCATCCAGCATTTGGCTTGTCGTCCCCTTCGTCTGCCGCCTCCCAGTGTACCCTGGAGGACCGTTTTGGGCAGTGAGTTGTGGCGTGTGACATGCCCGAACCACGACAGCTTCCTGTTCTTGACTGTTGCCAGGAGGGGTTCTTGTGGGCCTGCGAGTGTTGTTATTTGGCTCCACACAAAGTCGTTTGTCTTCCGATCTTGCCAAGAGATCCCGAGCAAGCGCCTGAAGCATTTAGTTTCAAACGTCTGGATTCTCTTGGTGGTCTCTGCTGTCATGGTCCAGCTCTCGCATCCATACAGCAGGATGGGGAGCACCAGGGACTTGTACAGCTTCATCTTCGATGGAAAGCCGATCTCTCTGCTCTTCCAGATCTTGTTTAGCTTTACCATTGCTGCTGTTGCGATCGCTAGTCTGGTCTTGATTTCTGTTGTAGAGCGACCGTCTTTGGTGAGAGTGGCGCCAAGATATTTGAAAGCGTCCACTTCTTCAAGCTGTTGCCCGTTCATGTAGATTTCAGCATGGGTGTTGGTTGTGCTGTTGACCAGGACTTTGCTTTTTTCTGTGCTCACTTCCATTCCGTGTGCACCTGCACTTTCTTCCAGTCTCATGGTCAGGTCTTGTAGTTCTTCGTTGCTGCCTCCCATCAGGTCGATGTCATCTGCGAACCTCAGGTTGTTGATGGTTCTTCCTCCAATGGAGACAGTGGAGTGGAAGTCATGGAGGGCTTCACGCATGATGTTCTCCAGGAAGAGATTGAACAGCACGGGAGAGAGTAGGCAGCCTTGACGGACTCCAACTGTGGTCTTGAAGTAGTCCCCTATCTGGTTGTTGAGGAGAACTGCGCTGCTGGCAGTGTTATACAGCGCCTGGATAGTTTGGACGAGACCTTCCTCTATGCCAAACTTTCTTAGCACCTGCCACAAACCCTTATGCCACACCCTGTCGAATGCTTTTTTAAAGTCTATGAAGTTGTGGAACAGGTCTCTCTGATGCTGCAGATGTTTCTCCATCATTATCCGGCAGGTGAAGATCTGTTCTACTGTGCTTCTGCCCGCCCTAAATCCAGCTTGTTCTTCCGCAAGGTGTTCTTCCGCTTCTTTCTTCAGTCGGTTCAATATGACTCTGAGCATGATCTTGCTGGTGTGGCTAATGAGACTTATTGTTCTGTAGTTCTGGCATTGGCGCATATTTCCCTTTTTGGGCAGGGGGATGATGAGTGATTGAGTCCATTCTGTGGGCCACTGTTTTGTCTCCCAGATCTTCTGACAAATCGATGTTACACGAGTGACCAAATCATTCCCTCCATGTTTGAGCAGCTCTGCTGGGATATTGTCTGCTCCAGGTGATTTCCCTGCTGGTAGGCTGCGGATGGCTTCTTCCACTTCTTCTCTCATCACTGGTAGCAGTGAGGATTCCCTCAATGGTGTTGAGTCCCCCTGAAACAAACTGTCATCTGGCTGTATTGGGTAGTTGTATAGTTCTTGGCAGTACTGCGTCCATCTGTTCAGAACAGCGGAGCTTTCTGTCAGCAACTCGCCTGAGGTATCCTCGATGACTGACGATCTGTTTTGCTGCGTCTTGGTAAGGTTTTTCAGTGTGGTGAAGGCATGTTTGCTGTTTCCTTTTTTCATGCCTTTCTCGATGTTCTCACACTGGTTGTTGATCCATTGTTCTTTGGCTTCAATCATTTTTTTCTTTACAAGGTTGTTGGTTTTACGATACTGTGCGGCTTCTTCAGGACTGGAGTTTTTCGTCTTCTTCAGTGATCTTCTGTTGTCGCAGAGGTCAAGGATGTCATTTGAGATCCATGCTTGGTGTTTCTTCCTCTGTCGCCCCAGTACCTCCTCTGCTGTTTCGCGGACTGCCTCACCAAAGTTGTTTGTGAGGTCGTTGATGTCGCTGTCCAGGAAGTTGAGTGCCGCGAACCGCCCCCCGAGCTGTGCCTGGAATGCCTCTTCTATCTCTGGATCTTTTAGCTTTTCCAGGTCAAACTTGATGCGTGGCTGCGCAGCTTGGTACTTCTTTTTCAATTTGATCTTCATTGTGAGCAGCACGAGGTCGTGGTCGCTGCCTATATCAGCTCCAGGGTATGTCCTCGTCTTTGCTTTATTAATGCTTGATTTGAAGCGCCGCGGTGTGAGGACAAAGTCGATCTGGTTGTGAGTCTTTCCGTTCGGCGCATGCCAGGTTGTTCTTCTTGACAGTTTGTGGGGGTAGAGGGTGTTGGCAATGGTGAGCCGTTGGGTGCAGGCAAACTCCAGAAGGCGAAGTCCCCTGTCATTAGTTTCCCCTGTGCCAAATTGACCCACTGTTCCAGCCCAGTTTTTGTAGGCATCTGGGCCGACTTTGGCGTTGAAGTCCCCCTGAACTATGATGATGTCTTTCCTGGGGGCTTTTCCGATGGTGTCTTCTATTTTCTCATAGAATTCTTCAACCACCTGGTCTTCGTGGCTGGTAGTTGGAGCATACACTTGTATGATGGTGATGTTCTTTGGTTTGGCTGACACCCGAATGCTGATGATTCTGCTGTTGACAGGCGTGCAGCTCATGATGCATCCAATGACTTCTTTGCGTACGATGAAAGCTACGCCATTTTCATGTAGTGACTCTTCGCCACTGTACCACATCTTGTGTCCTTCCTCTGTGATTGCTTCTCCGAAGCCTGTCCATCTTACTTCCGATATACCCACAATGTCCCATTGGTAGCGTCTCAGCTCGTGTTCTAGTTCTTTTACTTTGCCGCAATGATGGAGTGTACGGACATTCCAGGTTCCAATGGTAGCTTTTTCCGTTGGCAGTTTGAATAATGTCTTTGCCCCAGTAGCTGACTTTTCACTTCCACCCTGGTGCTTGTCAGTGGTAAGCGCGGTCGTTTGTAACCCGGGCCCCGACCGATCCGGTATGTTGTTGGCTATAGTGTCTCTCATATCTTTTCTGTGGGCTTAGGTTAATCCTTGGTGGCGCCAATCCCCTCTCCAAGTCTCCTGCTGTGACAGGTAGTACTGGGCTACAGCTTGCCAGTAGCAGACCTATTTGTCTGACATAAGATCACCAAAACATATATAAAAACAGGCATAAATTACCTGAAATTTTTTCCGCATATCTCACCTCCTTGGAGCCAAAAATGCACTTAATACATGTACCCAATTATCAATCCGAAGAAAAAGTACGTAAGACTTTCTCGAAAAAATACAGGTGAATGGACCATTAAGACAGAAAATAAGTAGAAATGACAGAAAACAAGGCAACAAGGCAGAAACAAAGAGAGTGACAGAAAAGAGGACATTTCTAGCACAGAATTTCCAGAAGGTGGGAATACTATTTATATTGAAAGAGCCCCCGGCAACCCAATGAGGGACTGCAAAGTAGTCAATACTTAGGAACAATAAAGAAAATGAATGATACTATAAAGAAATATCTACGACAAAAATGTCAGTCGCTACTACAACGGCGATGATTAACCGGTGACTGAAAAATAAGTACATAAAATCATATGCCTTTAAAAGTACAAAACTATAAATACATCCAGTGAGCATGTACACACACACACATTTTCACACACATATCAAACATTTTCATGCACACATGGCCGTATGCACACACACACACACACACACACACGCACACACACACACACACACACACACACACACACACACACACACACACACACACACACACCACACAAACACACACACACAGATATTTCATGTATATGTTAATCAAAGAACTTTGTAGAACTTCTCAAATCTAACACAGTTTGCGCTACCCATTCAGCTAGCATAGAAGCAGATACAAAGCACAAAAACCGTAAGCTCAGAACACTTTTGCGCTACCCATTCAGCTAGCATAGAAGCAGATACAGATAGATATGTATGTATGCTTGCAAGTATGTATGTATATATATGTATGTATGTATGTGTGTATACATATATCACGTAATCAGACTTTTTGTGGAGCAAGGCCTACTCAAGCTATAGTAAGACAAGCTGACCATATCATATCTACTTTGTTGTTGCCCAATCTGCTTCTTTGGTGGGTGTGCATATTGGGCGTTTTCATGTTTTTATAATGGTGAAGAGCGGGGGTGGGGGATGGGGGTGAAGGGGGCATAAAAAGCCGCAAGGCTGTCTTGGGACTTATTGGAGTTATTTCAAGAGAGATTCACCGCGTTCGGACAGCTCCATATACGCTCCACCCAAATCAGCCAGCAATTATCTAACAGATTTTCTGAAGGTCCTGAAGCGGGGAAAGGGGAGAAGGGACCTGTCAAACACTAAGCTGGCACCACCAGAATGATGGAAACATTAAGATGATCAGCGAACAGGCCAGTTTTTAATGCTGCTGGCTGGGATTGAACTCAAGATAACAAAGAGTATCGGCGGCAATCGTCCGAGGCAATTCTTTTTCCGTGCTAGCGGCGTCCTCTATTGATATCTAATTTTTTAAAACTCTTTCTGCATTTATTCATTTATCTCTCCCCTCTCTTTTTTTCCCCTCCTAATCCGTTAATCCCCTAGTCATTCATTACTTCACTTCGCCTTTTGACTCTGTTTAGTTTCCACATTTTTCATACTTATTCTGCTTACTAGTGCTTCAAATCGTCCTTCACACACACATCGCTTTTTGGATGAAACTGTTAAGCAGTGGTCTGTGTGCGAATACATTGCTGTTTGTGCTTAACGTTGAGCATGCGCAGGCATAACTGTCAGATTAGCACTTTTTTGATGATATTATGTATGTGTATGTCTCTTTTTTTAATTGCACGATTTAAATTTATGATGCAGTCTGTTACATTCATTGTACCCAGAATTTTAGTTGATTTTACTGTAAATATTAAACATCAGTTTTGTGGACGTTCATTGTAATAAGATTTTTAGTCTATTTCATTGTATATATGAATATGAATTTGAATATGAATAAAAAATGTTCTCTTTTGTGAAAAAAAAAGATAACAGATCTCGAGTCCACGGCTCTACCAATGAAAGGCTTATTATTACTTACTAGTGCTACCACAAACAAACGCATAATAATAATAATAATAATAATAATAATAATGATAATGATATAATAATAATAATAATATCAATAATAATAATAATTAATAATTACAGTATTTGTACGGCGCCAAATCTTGACAATTCAAATCAAAGCGTACTCACCCACCAGGCATACGCATACAATCGACAAAGACCACCTTACAGTATTTGATACATATATCACAGGGGCCCCTCTAGAGGAAAGAATTATTTACACTGATTTGGTAGACCGGTAAATAAGGTTTGTGTAATGGAAATCACGCCATCTATGATTCAACTGGTTACTCAACATTTTCCACCCAAACGGGATCTAACGCTCACATGGTCTTATCCAACTTTAGTGGTCACACCTGTTTTCATGCACACCAACATGTCGCAGCAAATATCAATGTCCAAGCAAATTACCAGAATATTGAATACATTACCAGAATATTGAATGACGACCATGACCGCTAGGCCAAGGTGGCTGCGATACTCAAATTTCGTCGTCAGGTTGGACAGCTGTTGGTGGCGGAGACAAAGCTCGGAAATTAGAATCGCACTGTATAAAGGCCAGTACGTCAGCCAGTCTAGAGATCATCTCAAGTTCCTAACTCAACTGATGTTGAATTAACTGATGATTGGAATTCCGTACCATTTACTGACTGTCATCACAGCTTAATGACCTCAAGCAAAGATCTACGATTCACAGCTCATCTCTTAAACCAGGATCGGCATTCCCTCAGCAAATTACTCATTGACCCAGCACCACCTTGGGATCGTGAGCCTCCAGATATCCTGGATCATCTGTCCTGCTTTTCCAAAAAGGACAATCTCCATCTCCTTGCTAACATTGTTCGTGAACTTCTTGATGGGCCCATTCCTTCATGACTATCAGATATACACCGATGGTTCTGTTTAAGACAATGGTAACAGTGGTGTTGGAGTATACCTCGCCTCTCCGAAAATTTCCATCTCCCAGAAACTGTCTTCCACCAACATTCTCTCAGCGGAACTGTGTGCCATTTTCACGGCTCTTTGCTACTTAAATCAACTAGAAGGCCCTCCAAAACTCGTCACTCTCTTCACAGACTCCAAATCTGCACTAGATGTACTCCTCAGGGAAGAATGTATCTCCAGGCCAGATATACTTAACGCAATACAACATATTACTTTTCATCTTCAAACCAAAAATGTTAAGATTCGATATCAGTGGGTTCCCTCCCATACTGGTCTTTCTGGAAATGACAAGGCCGACAGAGCAGCCAAAGATGGAGCCATGAAGTCTGGTAACCCTGACCTTACACTTCCTTTCTCCTTCAATGACATTCATCTACAGATCAAGAAGGCAACATGGTCTCTCTGGAAATCTGAATACAAGACTCATGCTCTTTTACACAACTGGCCAATTCAAGATTGTCAAGGTGAAACCAAAACTTCTCTCTTTGTCAACCACCCTCCTCATATTGCTCATCTAATGTCCAGGATCAGGACTAACTTTTGGACCTCCAAGTTCACTCCAGCACGGTGTTCTTGTATGAAGGAATTTGTCTCCTTCCAGCACTGTCTTTTTGATTGCGTGACCTTACGCAATCATTTTCAATCTCTAAGGACTATCTTTACAGGACAAACAAACCCTCTTCAATAACTTCAACTCTCAAATCACAACAGTATCCACGGATGGACTCCTCTCGTCCTGGCGGCTACTCTCTCTCACTCTTCGGCAGTTGGACCATACTTATAAAGATTCTCCGTCACCTCCAGACTCATCCTCCTTTTCTATGACTTGAAGCTCTTCACACCCCAGACATGGAAATTATAAGACAACGCTTATCTTCTTTAACTATATGAAAAGACTCATCTTATGACAGCCCCTAATCGTTATCACGCTGGGACGTTAATACCACTGAAGAAGAAGAAGAAGAAGTCTAGAGATTCAGTCAGCATTGAGTCGGCACTGAGTCAGCCATTGAGTCAGTGAGTGAGAGACGTCTCAGCTTCCAACCTATCTTACATGTAGAGGTATGTGACCCACATTTCATTTTATACTTTTGTTAGGGTAGGGATAGAAGAAGGTAGACTAGTATGTTTCATTTTCCATGAAGCAAAGAGAGAGGGAATGGAGTAGTACATATGGAAGTGTTCACGTTCTAGTAACATATAAGCTAGTGAAGATTCGTAGTCCTCTCAGGGTTTCAGGAATGTTTGGACCAATGGCACTCACGAATGGTGAATTACGCTTTTGCTTAATTGAATAAAGATGTTGTAATTATCAATCTATGTGTGGATTGCTTTGAGAATCATGTCCAGTGTGGATAGTGCATTTCCTCTCGTCACTCTCCTTCCTTGTTGTGTGCGTGACTTCTAAGTACAGAAACACTTCTTCATAATCACCCCCAATTCCTATCCTTCTTGCACTTCTTTATAAACATCCCCCAATTCCTTATTCCTGCGATAGTGGGAAACTCAGTTCCTTACTGCGACAACAGCTCAACCGCTTACAGTGTGTTCGGGACTATTGACAGAACTCATTTCTGCCACGTACCATCCAGGAGTGGAATGAAAACTCGACAGAGGCTGCTGTGTCATGAGAAACTCTTGACCTATTCAGGGCAAGAGTTTGCAGCCTCCTACAATAACTTTTTGTTTGTTTTTTGTTTTTGTTTTTGTTTTTGCTTTGTGTCTGCCCTCTATAAGTGTCAGAATAATCAACTGGATGATTGTGGACACTCAACGGATGAAGATGAAGATGCATAGTAGAGAAATAATTCTTTATATACATCCCCAATTCATCTTCCTGTTATAGATGAAAGAACCTATCCTTCTTGCGATACATAGACAGAGGGAAAGAAGTCACACCCATCAGCACTACTTAGCTACTAAACAGACAGCGAGTCGAAGATAACTGAAATGGCCCTCCTACTAACTACGACGATAAGGGTCTGCTATACATGTACCTACCACTTTAAGTTAACTGAAAATATACTCGAGCAAATTTACGAAGAGAAAAAAGCAAGCAGGATAGTGTGACAGACACAAGCTTTTAACAAATCTATTACCAAGCTGACCTGTCTGGAGAAAAGCTGTAGGTTTCTGAAGTTGTCTTGTCGTCATATGAGGTCATACGACGTGACGTTTTTCTGTGACGTTTTCCGGCTATGGCGTCGGGAGCTGGGAGGTGATTGTCCGGAGATTAGTAGTAGTAGTAGTAGTAGTAATAGGGACTGGCTTTCAATGGCCTAGGCCTTGCGGCCTATTTACGTCCCCTCTTTCTCAACTATTTCACATAGCTTTTACCTTTTTGTTTTGTTCTGTTTTTTGTGCAGGCTAATGAATAGGTAAGGTAGGGGTGGAGGGGTGTCACTTTGTAGTATGAATGTGAGTAATCTCGTGATAAAGAAATAGGAAACAGAATAGTGTTTTTTTTTGTTTTTTTGTTTTTGTTTTTGTTCTTTCTTTAAAGCAGAGCCCCGGTTTCACAGTCTCATAATAATCAGCCTGTTGATTGTGGAGACTTTACGGAAGAAGAAGATTTCTAATACAGGTGTTAAAATGCGCATTTTTTTTGTTTACATAAGCCTAATCAGGCTTTTAATCATCATAATCGATGAAAAGTTCTTTGAATTTTGGAATTTCGTCCCAAAAATTCTTGAATTTGTAAGTATCTTGTGCAAATTTTATATTAGTTGGGAGTTTATTCCACAAAGGGGCTACTCGATGTGAAAAAGAAAATTTTCTTTACGACAGATTGGCGAGGCATTACTCACTAGGCGGAGGTGTCTTGGCAGATCGAACTCATGGCCTTCTGATTTGAAGTCTAACATTTACCCACTTGACTACCACACCTGTCATTTGAGTTTCCGCTCATCAGTAATCAACTTTCCACATTTTTCATACTTATTCTGCTTACTAGTGCTTCAAATCGTCCTTCACCCACACACCGCTTTTTGGATGAAACTGTTAGGCTAAGCAGTGGTCTGTGTGCGAATGCATCGCTATTAGTGCTTAACGGTGAGCATGCGCAGGCATAACTGTCAGATTAGCACTTTTTTGGTGATAATAATTATGTATGTGTATGTCTCTTTTTTTATAGTTGCATAATTTAAATTTATAATGCAGGCTGTTACATTCATTGTACCCAGAATTTTAGTTGATTTTACTGTAAATATTGAACATCAGTTTTGTGGACGTTCATTGTAACAAGATTTGTAGTCTTATTTCATTGTAGGCCTATATATGAACATGAATTTGATCCTCTCTGTATAATTGACGTTATGTATTATGCTCCGTTGTGCTTGTCGATGAATAAAGTTCTGCTATCTGTTTTTTTTGGGGAAAAAAACCACTTTCTTGATGAGAGAAGACCACTACAGCAATACGAAGACTCTGAAGGCAAACCTCATCAGCCGTGGCATCAGCACCAGCCATGGGAAGTCATATGCCCCTGAGAGAGTTTGGTTGGTAACACAATCACACTTGATCAGTTGATGGCACAGAACGGCTGCTACTCGTCTTCATCTAACAAACAAGAGGCTGGCCGAAGCAGAACACACGGCTGGCGGAGGATTCCTTCCCATGCAGCTCCCGCGGAAGAACACTCTTCCTTCAGGGTCAATCTTGATCCCACATGAAGACCCACACCAGGTGATAAGGGCCAGTGTGCCTGATCATCCGTCTTACTTGCCAGCGGGAGAGCCCTTCATCATCACTATCATCATCTTTTTTGTTTTTGTTTTTGTAAATATTAAATATTGTAAGGTGGTCTTTGTTGAATGTGTGCGTGTGTCTGGTGCTGTGAGTGCGCTTTGATTTGAATTGTCAAGATCTGGCGCCGTATGAATACCATAATAATGATAATAATAATCATTATTATTATTATTATTATTATTAGTAGTAGTAGTAGTAGTGGTAGTAGTAGTAGTATTTATTATTACTATTATCATTGTCGTCGTCGTCGTCGTTGTCATCGTCGTCATCATCATCATCAGTAGCAGCAGCAGCAGCACTGATCATCATCAATGATCCTCATCAATATCATAATCTTATACGTACCTGAAATAGTTTAATCAGAAACGAATCGTTATCGCTTGTGTTATTTTTGAATGAGCTGTAGGCCTACGACCTTTCTCTCAGTTTTACACGCACACGAGTGCACGTGCACGCGCACTGACATGCGTGTGCGCAATCGCACATGCACACGCGTGCAACCACCCCTCTCTCCAGAGAGAGAGAGAGAGGAGAGAGAGAGAGAGAGAGAGAGAGAGAGAGAGAGAGAGAGAGAGAGAGAGAGAGAGAGAGAGAGAGAGAGAACACGTATTCAATGTAATAACAGAACATGACAGCGTGGATTTTCGAAGCGTATACAAAAGACAACAAAGGATAAACGCACAAATTGAACTTGAGAAAAAAAAAAGCCTTGTAGGTGACTTCACTGATGTTGCGTGCCGGAGAAAATTATTGTTGCATACACAAAGGCACTGTATGCCTTACTGCTTATTTAGATAATTTCTTTCACAATCATCATGAAATTTTTTCCCTCTCTTTCAGTTATTTTCTGAGCCACTTGCTCATCGTCAATGTTAGCCAGTCCATGCTTCTCCTCTGAAGTATCCCTTATCTCTTTCTCCATTATCGAAGATAAAACTTCAACTGAAAACATCAAAACAAGGTAAGTTCGTATTGATTCTGCAGATTTGCTTTGTTTTATTTCATGTTATTTTCATTTCCCTTCTTCTCGTTTCTCTCACCACCCCCCCCCCCCCACTCCTCCATCGAAATGTGGCTTTAAATTAAACTGCCCGAGGGCAGATACGCCCTATAAAAGTTCTTGCCCGTGCCATTTCGCGGAAAGTGCATTGCCTCCCCTGAATCGACCCATGGTTGCAAACCGTTGACGCAAGTAATGCGCACAGGCCCCAGTCCACAACTGGCACGAGCAGGAGCCAAACGTTGGGCTTGGTCGTAGAGGCAACACAAACTCCTCTCTGCACAGGTATGTATTCCATTGATTGAATGAGAGCGCGCTTGTTGAGGAAAATGTAAAACGAGAATGAGGCTATGTCCGTCACACACAGAAAAGCCATGATCATGTACTCAGTTTGATGGTTACTGTGCCAACACGGCAACAGTAACAGATACTGAGAGAGCAAGGCGAAAGTTGTTTTGGGAGATAAGCGACCTGCTTGCTTGGGGCAGAACGGTCATTGAACCCTGAGAGCAACCAACCCACTATTACGATACGAATGCAGACGGGCTAACGTTACGCGAGCGGCTGAGGTCAATACCCTCATTCTTTCAGATTCTGTGGCCGGCCGCTTGTGTTCTGTGCTTACCCGAGATTTCAGACGACCGAAGTGACCTGACGGTGACCGTACAGTGAGTGTGTTGTATAATCCAGGCTGCCTAACACGGAGTCTGTGACCGTTTGCAGTAACTGAGTGAGCACGCGAGCAAGTTTGCCTGTTCAGTCAGCGGCCACCGAGTGATAACTGTGAATGGAAAACTGTTCGTAGGCCCAGATCTACTACATGTGTATAAACACAAGTAAGTTACATCACATGCTCATTTGTTTGTGTATATTTTCCTTGTGTTTGGCAGAGTCTTTGTAATAATTGAAATGATAACTAAGGTCATAATGAGTTATTTGTAATCTGCTCTAATAAGGTCTATTTTTCGTTTAGATTGAGAAATTTATGGAAATTGGTCCACAAAGCTGTTCACGGGTCATAAATTTAACAAAATTGGAGCAGTAATTTTATTGGTTGGTGGGTTAGTTGATTGGTTGGTTGGTTTTTATTTCTTTTCTTTCCTACTCCTTTTCTTTTTCTTTTTCAACTGAAGATTCTGTTACGGAATTAAAAACTTGGGAAAAGCACACAGACTCACAAAACACACACACACACACACACACACACACACACACACACACACACACATACATACATGCATATGTGACTGGCCTGAAGATGTGTTTGTTTTGATTTTTTGGTTTTATTTTGGTTGTTTCTGCTTTATTTCGTTCAGTGAATACGTGCACACACACAAACTCACACATGTATACAGACATTCACACACGCATGAATGCCTCCAATTTTTTTCACACACGAACGCCTCCCGGTTTTTTTTCACACACGAACGCCTCCTGTTTTTTGTGTGTTTTTTTCTGTCAGTGTTTTGTTGGTTTCTGTCAGCAAACGTTATATTATCTAATTTATCCAGTTGAAAAATTGCAATATGTGGAGCCATTGTTTATCGTGGCAACAGAAGAAAACAAAACAGATTTGTTATGAATTCGTTATATTTTTTTTAGAGAATTTAGACTGTGTACATCAGAATGAGTGTCAGCTGTGAGTTCTGTTCTGTTATTTATATGCCATAAACCTACAATTACAGTCAACATAGATTAGATCTTTCAGTGAAAATCTTCCCAGCAGAGAGAACAGTGGCAAAACATATTATAAATTGTATAGGCTTTACCAGCACTGTTATAAATTGTATAGGCTTTACCAGCACTGTTGACAGTTGCTATTAATGTTATTGCTCAGGAATAAATTGAAGGAAGTGTTATTCTGCTTCACAGATGGCAACAGGTGTAAGAACAGTAATTAGAAAAAAAAAAAGAATTGTGTGTTTTGGTATTATTGTTATAAATTTTATCTCCACTTGGTTGTAAGATAATTGTTGCTAGTGTATTGTTTCTGTTTTTGTGCCCCTAGTTGTGTTTTATTCTTTTAGATAAAACTTTGAAATCCTGCCTGCAACACCATTCTATGTGTGTGTGTGTGTGTGTGTGTGTGTTGACTCCGCGCACATGCGTGTGCGTGCAGGTGTGGGTGTGTGTATGTGTGCGTGTGTGTGTGTGTGTGTGTGGGTGTGTGTGTGGATGGGGTGGGGTGGGGGGGGGGTCGGCTGTTGCTTGTATATGTGTTTTCTATCGGCTGACTTAAAAAGTTTATCCTTGTCCTCTTAGTCTACATACTCATTTTATTGTATTTAACTCATTTTGATTTTAATGTGCATATCGCATTGCATCTTTAATCAAATTTTTCTATACCTACCAGTGTTGTTTGTCAATGAGTATTGCCCTTTTTGTCCATTGTTAAAAGTCCTGACCAAGGCATCTGACTCTTATGATGTGCTTTTTTAACCGTACATTTTTAGAATTAGTCATAATCTTTGATATTGTGCTCGACAAAGAGGGAGGGGGAGAGAGATGAGGGGAGGGAGAGGGGTGAAAGAGAGAGTGAGAGAGAGTAAGAGCATGTGTGTACATTTGTTTATGCATTCTTGTTCCTGTATGTATTTTAATGTGAATGCCAAAACAATTTCCCATTGTGATGTTCTGGGCTAAATAAAAATCTAGTATCTTGTAAGAATCCCACAATGATATATTTTTTGGAGGGACTGATGGGGATTCGAACCCGCATCCTTCCAGTCGGTAGTCTGTTGCGTTAACCACTACACCACTGCGACTTGTAAGAAGTAGTATTATATTCATGTGTCATACTAGGTCTTAATTTCCTGGATGTGTTTTGATCCAGTGGTGTATCACAGGTAATCCAAATGTCCGCGAATTCGCGGATATCCGCGAAAGGGAAGTATTTGCATGTTTTGTTCATTGTTAACAATGCTTGTGTCCTTTTTTTTTCTTTTATTGAAATACTTGATTTATATTTCACCAGAGGGGGTTAAATTTCCATTTACTAGCCTAAAATGCTTCAGCTTCTGGGGGCAACGCTCCCAGATCCCCACCAGGGGGGCCGCATAGGCCCCCTGGAGCCCCGGCATTTTTTTCCTTGAAACACGTTGTTGGTTGAATGGATTGCCTGGTATCACCAATATTACAATGGTTGTATGTAGTACTATTAGTAGGCCTGGTTGGAGTATAGCTAGAGCTCCCATCTTCCAGTCAGACTTTGCATGTTCAGCCTTGACTTGGGTACAATTTTTGTGCAAGTAGCCTTCTGTTTATCCATCTGCAAATAGGTACCTGACCGTTATGCTTTTGGGAATGTAAAGCAAGATGGTAGAGAAGATTGGTACCTACTTAGCAATTCTGACCAAGAGGGAAGTTGAGGCCTCTTCCACCTCACTTCCCTAAAACTTCAGGGTTATAGGACAGGCTTACTGTTATCAATAGTGATTGCAAATGCGTTGTTTGTCTTTCTTTATCACCCCCGCTCCCTGCCCACCCTTTCCTTGTTCGTCCATGTTTTCTACCTCTGTCTGCCTTCCTGCCTGCGTAATGCATCAGTGTCTTGTTCCCCCACCCACCCCTCCCATATTGAAAGCCAGTCTTAATTATTCATCTAATGAAATAGTCTCTAATTACAATATATTGATTGAAATAATTTTGATTCTCTCTCTCTCTCTCTCTACCCCCCCCCCCCCCCCCAATCTGTCTGTCTGTCTGTCTCTGTCTCTCTCTTTCTCCCCTCCTCTCCCTCTCTGTTTCTCTCTCTCTCTCTGTCTCTCTGTTGTGCACTTGCATGTACACACATGCATGTGTGTGCTGTCTCTGCTTTAAACTGACTTAGATATATATCTAACACATGATTTCCAAAACAAGAGCTCATGATAATATGAAATTGTATTGAAATCAGTGGTAACAAGAAGAGTGTCACATGGCTGAGAGATGTATCTTGCTGCATGTGGCTTGCAAGATACATGGACACAGTGTAGCGTACAAAACTAAAAAGCCTTTCTTTTTTTTTTTCCTTCAAAGGAAAAATGATAGCACACCTTGAACAAGAATATGAAAAAAGAAGAAGAAAAAAAAAAACCCTGACTACTGAGCACTTTGCAGTTTATAGATTATTCAAAAATATATTCACATGTCTGAAGACTATCAAAAATACAGTGATCAAAAAGTCTGGAGGTGCTTTGAATAGGTTATGAGTTGGATGGATTTAACAATCTTGGAATAAGGAGCGAGAAAGAGAGAGAGAGAGAGGGGGGGGGGGGGGAACCATCCTGAAAAGTTAGTTGTGTTACTTATAAATGGTTTCATTGTTTGTGATAGTGCACTGCATACAGAGTCATAACTTTTTTCACTGGAGAAGCACTCAAAGCATTTCTTCCTAACATTTCTATTACATCAGGAGATTGAAGGTTTGGTGGGACAGCAGGGGAAGTTATGATGGTACTGTATTGTATCACAAGTTGACAGGTAATTACTAACACCACCACCCCCTGTTTGCCGCAGAGTTTGTTTCTCTATCCATTTAGGACAGAGTCTGTGAGTAAGAGTGGAGAGTGGCGATAATTTGGTTATATTGTCTCCTGGTGTGTGTTTTACTTTTGTAATCAGTATGGTTCTCTGAGACTTGTGTTTTCAGGGACATTTTGCACAGCGGTAGAAATTCTCCTTGCCTCCGTGAATTTCTGTTTCAGAAGGAATCAGTTTCTTTGGATTACGTAGTCGCTTTCCTTAGAATAATTTTGTCCGTGTAGTTCAGTTCTTAACCCTTTGACACCCACACTCTATCCACCAGCTGCAAAAATTGAACCCTTTGACTCCCTCACCATATCCACCAGCTTCCTGCAGGAAGCTGGTGGATTTGGTGAGGGAGTCAAAGGGTTAAGTTTTTGTTTTGTTAGCATGGTTGACCGTGCAGGATGCTGGTGGACAGGGTGTGGGAGATAAAGAGTTAAACTACTGATTTCCAGTGTTCATTCTCAGTCCTCTTTCTTGACATTTCTAGAATCTGATCTGACTTGTTGCAGAAATACTTAGGTTCTGTTGCTTTTCCAGATCCTGAACATGCTGCCTCTGGAAGATGTCACAGCAGAAACTAAGGCAACCAGACTGCAGTATAGAGAATGTTTAAAAGTCTGTAGCAGAAGCAGCACATTCAGACTTTGGGATCCCAGCGGGGATGGCTGGGGGGCTTTTTCAGTATAAACAGTATCCCCACCTGGAAATTCTATGCTAGAAATTTTCTCTTTTCTGTCACTGTCTTTGTTTCTTCCTTATTCCTTTGCTTTCTGTCATTTCTTCCTATCATGTTCTGCCTTGCTGGTCCATTTACCTGTATGTATTCAATCAAGTCTTATGTACTTTGTCTTAGGATTGATAATTGGGTACATGTATTAACTTAGTGAATTTTTGGCTCTAGGGAAATGAGATATGCAGAAACAATTTTAGGTAATTCATGCCCAGTGTGTTTTAGTGTCCTTAGTTATGTTTAAGTTTGTATTGAGATATGTTTTTTAAATCTCTTGTGTGATAAATTGGACGGAGTGGTCAAGGCCAGGGGCATGTCCTTAGATTATTTGCATGAATGCATTGAAACGTGTAGGCCTACTTAATTTTCTTTTCCTTTTTTTTCCCTGTTGAAATATTGTGTGTTTTGAAAGGTTTATAGCCCTGATATGGCTGTATGCAATTGGTTGGGCTTTAAACAACATTAACAGTAACAGGTGTTGGGAAAGGGACTGAGCTTTAATCTTTCTGCAGCAAATCAAAGCAGACTCCCCAAATAATCCACATCCATTTTCTTTTTTTTTTTCTTCAGAGTAGTATAAGTGTAATGAGAATCATTAGTGATTTAATATGTGCATGTATGAACATTAAACAGTACAGAAAAGATCTTTTTTTAAGCAGTTTGAATGTCAGATTTGATGCCTGAAAATGTGCCAGATAGCACAGAGTTTATACCCAAAATTTTTGTTTGGGGAGGGGGGGGGGACATACAGCTCCCTCCCCCCCCCCCCCCCCCCCCCCCCAGGCCCTAGATTTCCTCTTTTTTTCTTTTCAGCTTTTCCCACCTCTGCGGCTCTGGTTGTGTTTGCACATGTTGCTGTCTGTGTTTTGGGTTAGCTGGAAACTGGGACTGATTGGGTTTAACCCTTTGTCTCCCGCACCCTGTCCACCAGCATTCTGCATTGTCAGCCTTGCTAGCTGCAGAAAGCTGGTGGGTAGGGTGAGGGAGTCAAAGAGTTAAGTTTTTGCAGTTGGTGGATAGGGTGCGGGAGTCAAAAAGGGTTGACACAAATACTTATAAGCTAGGGACTTTGGGGGAGTCAAAGAGTTAAGTTTTTGCAGTTGGTGGATAGGGTGCGGGAGTCAAAAGATTGACACGGATACATAAAGCTATGGACTTTGATCTCTTTTGATACATACGTGTACACACGCACGCACGCACGCACACACACACACACACACACACACACACACACACACACACACACACACACACACACACACACACACACACACACACACACACACACACACACACACACACACACACACACACACACTCATGAGCGCATGCACATGTATACACACTTTTATTTGACTCTAGCATTGCATGTTTGCCAAGTGTATCTGATTTTTGTTTGTTTTTCTGCTTGTCTCATTGTGTGTGTGAGTGTGTGTGTGTTTGTTGTGTGGAGAGAGAGAGAGAGAGAGAGAGAGAGAGAGAGAGAGAGAGAGAGAGAGAGAGAGAGAGAGAGATGGTAGTTGATTGGTAAAAGGTCAGTATTTCAAAATGTCCTGTCTGTGTATCTATTTGAGTAAATATCTCTCTGGCTGGCTGTCTTTCTTGGTCATATTTGTCAGCTGACATTTCAAAGCATTTCAGATCCATATCTCAAAGAGGGAAACCCCCAGCTATTGTCTAGGGGTTTATGCTTGTACTGAATTATGAAAACACTTGCTAATTGGAATTGATTTTCTTTGTTGCAAGTACATACTGAGTTTTCTGTGTTGTATCTCTTGTTTTCCATGCAATCAATTTTTTGTGGGTTGATGTGTGTTTGGTTTGCGTATCGCTTTTTTTATGGAAATGTTTGAATTGGTTGGGTTTTGCTGTTTGTTTCTGTCAATCCAGTTATGTTGATTATGTGTTTTTCTTTGTGTGAGAGCTTGCCGAATAGAATTGTCTTTTTGAGTTTTATCCGTAGACTAGTCAGGCTTGTGATTCTGTCCCTCTTTGTTCTGTCTCGCTTGCTCGCTTTCTGTGTGTCTCTGTCTCTGTCTGCCTGTGTGTGTGTGTGTGTGTCTCTCTCCCTGTCCATCTGTCTGTGTGTCTCTGTCTGTCTTTCTGTCTCTGTCTCTGTCTGTCTGTCTCTCTCAATTTATCAGTTGATCAACTGATCAGTCAATTGATTTTTTTTGTGTGTGTGTGTGTTATTGTTTGTTTAAAGCCCAGCCGACTGTGTAGAGCCATATCAGAGCTATAACCGTTTCAAAACATACAAAACTTCGAACAGAAAAAATAAGAAAAGAAAATTAAGTAGGCCTACACATAACAATGCATTCGCGCACATAATCATAAGGTCATGCCCCTGGCGTTGACCACCCCGTCCAATTTATCACACAGGGGATTTAAAACGCACATTTAAGCATACCTAAGGACATCAAAACATGCCTAAAAATGGGCCTAAATTACCTAAAATTGCTTCCACATATCTCACCTTCCTAGAGCCAAAAATGCATTTAATACATGTACCCAGTTATCAATCCTAAGAAATGTATGTAAGACTTTTTCAACTACATACATGTGAGTGGACCAGCAAGGCAGAAAATGATAGGAAGAAATGACAGAAAGCACAGGAACAAGGCAGATACAAAACGAGTGACAGAAAAAGAGGAAATTTCTAGCACGGAATTTCCAGAAGGTGGGGATGCTATTTATACTGAAAGAGCCCCCGGCATCCCCTCAGGGGCAGTCAGTTAGTGTTGGCAATCTTGTTGACCGAGTGTCACTTGACAAGCCAGTTTGATGGATTGTGGGTGGATTGATGGACTGATGATGGTAATCAGCGCAGGGATTATTATTTGCTTGAATGATTGATCAGTTGATTAATGTCCGCCGTGGGGATGCCGGGAGTTCTTTCAGTATAAATGGTGTCCCCACCTTCTGGTGGTTCTGTGCTGGAGATATCCTTATTTCTGTCACACTCTTTGTTTCTGCCATGTTCCTTTGCTTTCTGTCAATTCTTCCTATCATTTTCTGCCTTGCTGGTCCATTTACCTGTGTGTGTTTGATAAAGTCTGTACATACTTTTTCTTGGGATTGATAATTGAGTACATGTATCAGGTGCATTTTTGGCTCTGGGGAGGTGAGATATGTGGAGGCGGTTTTGGTGTCCTTGGGTGTGCTTAAATTTGTATTCGGGTGTGTTTTTTGAGTCCCCTGTGCGATAGGTTGGACGGAGCGGTCGACGCCAGGAGCATGTCCTTGGATGCATTGATATGTTTTGTATGTTTTGATGCGGTTATAGCCCTGACATGGCTCTGTGCTGTCGGCTGGGCTGTAAACGACAGTAACAATAGCAAGTTGATCATGAATGGATAGACCTGTTAACCAATTCATGAACTGATTGTTTGGATGAATGCTTATCAAGTGCTGGCATAATGAGTTGGACGGACGATTGATTCGTTGCTTGAATGATTTACTGGCATGTAGACTGACTGATTTTGTCATCGGTCTGATAAAGATGTGATAGAAATCGGAATTACTGTGCTGTAGTTGCTTGCGTGTGGTGTCAGTGTATTATTATGTGGTGCTGTAGAATACGATCATACAAAAACTGTGGTGAACTATTCATTTGATCAGTGTGACCTTAATTCTATCTCCACCCATCGTCTGGTTGTTCACATTGTATCCCAGGGCCTATGTGTATTATTACAGTTTTGTCTGTCTGTCTGTCTCTTTCTGTAGTGTGTGTGTGTGTGTGTGTGTGTGTGTGTGTGTGTGTGTGTGTGTGTGTGTGTGGTGTGTGTGTGTCTTTGTCTTCGTGTGGCTTTACATGTGTCTGTCTCTTTCTGTAGTGTGTGTGTGTGTGTGTGGGGGGGGGGGGCTTTACATGTGTCTGTCTGTCTGTCATGCTTTTATAAAGCACTTGAGTAAGTGACGTATATTATCGAAGTCAGTATATTATTATAAGTCATTTGTGTATATATATTTATTTTGACATTATTATCTGTGTTACGGTCCGTCTATTTTCTAACATGTGTATACCACATTATGTAATAAATCTATCAGATGTGTTACGGTTCATCTGTTTTTTGAAATACTTATGCATGTGTCAGGTAGCAAGGACTAGCTGTAGTACAGGCCCAGTGGAGCCTAATGCTACTAGTACTATCCCTCAGTAATAAAGTATTTTGAAGTTTGATGTTTGAAGTTTCTTTCTGTTACACCGCGCCATTGATCTCTCTGCTGCACGTCTGTTTAGAACTGTTTATGAAACCCTGTCTGTCTCTTTGTGTGTATGTCTTTCTCTCTGTCTGAAGCTGTCTATTTTTGTCTCTCTTTGTTTGAATCTGTCTCTCTGTCTGTCTGTCTCTCATTCTTTCACTCTCTGTTTCTCTGTCTTTGTCTGTCTGTCTGTTTCTCTCTCTGTCTCTGTCTCTCACTCTCTGTCTCTGTCTGTCTGTCTCACTCTGTCTCTGTCTCTTTCTCTCTGTCTCTGTCTGTTTCTTTCTCTCTGTCTCTGTCTGTTTCTCTGTCTCTCTCTCTCTCTGTCTCTCACTCTCTGTCTCCGTCTGTCTGTCTCACTCTGTCTCTGTCTCTTTTTCTCTGTCTCTGTCGCTCTGTCTCTGTCTCTCTGTCTCTCTCTCTGTCTCTGTCTCTCTCTCTCACTTACTTATATTTTCTCGGGAATGTTAAGTGTTTTATACTTTCTCAAGAATGTTGAGTGTCAACTTCTCTCAGACTCTTTGTTTCAGTGTTAGGATCTGGTTTTCTTCCTCCCTACCCCCCTCCTTTCTTGTATCCCCTGTGAGTGTGTGAGAGTGTGTGTGCGTGTGTGTGTGCGCGTGTGTGTGTGCGCGCGTGTAAGCACACACGTGCACCGTTCTTCCATTGTTTGGATAGATTGGCATGTTTATTGATTTATAGATTAGTTTTTATCGATCTGTCTGTTTGCTGAAGCGAGAACATTGTTTCTAGAATTCTGCAGGCAGCAGTTACATTTTGCATTACATTTGTGACACGGGAAATACATTAGAACAGTGTTTCGTCGAAAATCACTTAAACGCTGTTGTGTACTAATATGAGATTGATACAAGCATAGACGGTAATGTATACCAGGAAGTTAGAACCTCAAGACGTTATCAGCATGTTGGGTATATGGGTGGGCTTACAATTTAAGTCTTGACCATTTTTTTTTATATCTTTTTCCATCAACATGGCCTCTCCAGATACAGAAACGAATGTCTTGAGAAAGCTTAACCCTTTGACTCCTGCACCCTGCCCACCAGCGTCTGACTTTATCAGCCATGCTAGCAAAGCAAAAACTTAACCCTTTTGACTCCCTCACCCAATTCACCATCTTCCTGCAGGAAGCTGGTGGATAGGATGAAGGAGTCAAAGGGTTAAATTTTTGCAGTTGGTAGATAGGGTGAGGGAGTCGAAGGGTTAAGTTTTTGCAGTTGGTGGATAAGGTTAGGGAGTCAAAGGGTTAAACTGAGGTTTTGAAAGAAAGGTGACTTTTATGGGGCCTGTTTTACAAATGGAGACTGGTTTTTACTACAGTGTAGCCTGATTTTGTTCCAGTGCTGGATAGGTTCAAGGACAAACAGTGAGTGGTACATAGAGCCTGCAAAGTTAAACATTTGAGTTTGCTCAAGAGAGGTTCACAGCGCTTATACGATACCCATATGGTTTCACTCAGATGCGCCTGCTGTTTTACGGCAGACTTGCAGAGTCTGTGCAAAATGCTATATACTGGGAAGGTCTTGAAATGGGGTGTGGGGGATGGGGAGGGACCTATGAAACCCCATTCTTACTTCACCACAATGATGGAAACTTTAACCCTTTGATTTCCACACCCAGTCCACCAACTGCAAAAGACAATCCTTTGACTCTCTCACCCTGTCCACCAACTGCAGAAAACAATCCTTTGACTCCCACACCCTGTCCACCAACTGCAAAAAACAATCCTTTGACTCCCACACCCTGTCCACCAACTGCAAAAACCAATCCTTTGACTCCCACACCCTGTCCACCAACTGCAAAAAACAATCCTCCGACTCCCACACCCTGTCCAACAACTGCAAAAAATCTTTTGACTCCCACACCCTGTCCACCAACTGCAAAAAACAATCCTTTGATTCCCACACCCTGTCCACCAACTGCAAAAAACAATCCTTTGATTCCCACACCCTGTCCACCAACTGCAAAAAACAATCCTTTGATTCCCACACCCTGTCCACCAACTGCAAAAACCAATCCTTTGACTCCCACACCCTGTTCACCAACTGCAAAAACCAATTCTTTGACTCCCCACCTGTCACCAACTGCAAACAATCTTTGATCCACACCATGTCCACAACTGCAAAAAACAATCCTTTGATTCCCACACCCTGTCCACCAACAGCAAAAAACAATCCTTTGACTCCCACACCCTGTCCACCAACTGCAAAAAACAATCCTTTGACTCCCACACCCTGTCCACCAACTGTAAAAATCAATCCTTTGACTCCCACACCTTGTCCACCAACTGCAAAAAAACAATCCTTTGACTCCCACACCCTGTCCACCAACTGCAAAAAACAATCCTTTGACTCCCACACCTTGTCCACCAACTGCAAAATGAGAATTCTTTGATTCCCACACCCTGTCCACCAACTGCAAAAACAATCCTCCGACTCCCATACCCTGTCCACCAACTGCAAAAAACAATCCTTTGATTCCCACACCTGTCACCAACTGCAAAAAACAATCCTTTGATCCCACACCCTGTCCACCAACTGCAAAAAACAATCTTTGATTCCCACACCCTGTCCACCAACTGCAAAAAAAATCTCTTCTGATCTCCCACACCCTGTCCACCAACTGCAAAAAACAATCTTTGACTCCACACCTGTCCACCAACTGCAAAAAACAATCCTTTGATTCCCACACCCTGTCCACCAACTGCAAAAAACAATCCTTTGATTCCCACACCCTGTCCAAACCAGCAAAAATCTTTGACTCCACACCCTGTCCACTGAAGTTGTCAGTACAATCAAATAAATCCTTTGATTCCACACCCTGTCCACAAATGCAAAAAACAATCCTTGGATTCCCCACCTGGTCCACCAATGCAAGACAATTTGGTGTCAGGGATGTCAAAGGTTAAAGTTTTTGACTCACCTGTCACTAATGCAATAAATCTTTGTCCACTCAATGCATTTGGTTGCCTCCTGTCACGCTTGAGCAGTGGTGGTGAGGAGTCAAGGGGTTAAGTTTTTGCTTTGCTAGCATGATTGACAATGCAGGATGCTGGTGGAATGGTGTGGGAGTCAAAGGGTTAAGTTTTGCTTTGCTAGCATGATTGACAATGCTGGATGCTGGTGACATGGTGTGGGAGTCAAAGGGTTAAGTTTGCTTTCAGCATAATGACAATGCTGGATGCTGGGACGTGTGGAGTCAAAGTTAAGATGGTTGACAGTGATGCGCCTGTGACAATGATTCAGTCTTGGTCCACAGCTCGATCGCAAGATTTGCCCTGACCAGCCCTCTTAAATGTAGTCTGTGGGAGATTTGAACCCACAACCCCCTGTGTTATGAGCACGGCACTCTAACAACAGAATTAATGGGCTATCTGAACACTTTGACTCCCGCACCCTATCCACCAACTGCAAAAACTTAACCCTTTGACTCCCCCGCCCTATCTATCAGTTTTCTGCAGAAAGCCGGTGGATAAGGTGACTGAATGAAAAGGTCAAGTTTTTGCATTGCTTGCATGGTCAGCATTGCAGTATGCTGGTGGACAGGGTGCGGGAGTCAGAGGGTTTTAAAAACCACGGCATACCGTAGGGTCAAAGTCAATGGAAACAGCAGGACTCTACGAGTACCTTGAGTTTATATGCAAACTTACAGCATTTGCCATGATTATGGGGTTTATATGCAGACTTATGGCATTTGGCATGATTATGGGGTTTATATGCAGACTTACAGCATTTGTCATGATTATGGGGTTTATATGCAGACCTATGGCATTTGGCATGATTATGGGGTTTATATGCAAACTTACGGCATTTGGCATGATTATAGGGTTTATATGCAAACTTACGGCATTTGGCATGATTATGGGGTTTATATGCAGACTTGTGGCATTTGTCGTGATTATGGGGTTTATATGCAGACTTACAGCATTTGCCATGATTATAGGGTTTATATGCAGGCTTGTGGCATTTGGCATGATTATGGGGTTTATATGCAGACTTACAGCATTTGCCATGGTTATGGGATTTATATGCAGACTTACAGCATTTGCCATGAATATAGGGTTTATATGCAGACTTACAGCATTTGCCATGATTATGGGGTTTATATGCAAACTTATGGCATTTGCCATGATTGTGGGGTTTATATGCAGACTTACAGCATTTGCCATGATTATAGGGTTTATATGCAGACTTATGGCATTTGCCATGATTATGGGGTTTATAATGCAGACTTACAGCATTTGCCATGATTACGGGGGTTTATATGCAGACTTATGGCATTTGGCATGATTATGGGGTTTATATGCAGACTTATGGCATTTGCCATGATTTTGGGGTTTATAATGCAGACTTATGGCATTTGCCATGATTACAGGGTTTATATGCAGACTTATGGTATTTGCCATGATTATGGGGTCTATATGCAGACTTACAACATTTGCCATGATTATAGGGTTTCTATGCAGACTTATGGCATTGGCATGATTATGGGTTATATGCAGACCTATGGCATTTGGCATGATTATGGGGTTATATGCAGATTATGGCATTTGGGATGATTATGGGTTTATTGCAACTTATGGCATTGGATGATTATGGGGTTTATTGCAGACTTATGGCACTTGGCATGTTATGGGTTTATATGCAGACTTATGGCATTTGCATGATTATGGGGTTTATATGCAGACTATGGCATTTGGCATGATTATGGGGTTTATAATGCAGACTTATGGCATTTGGCATGATTATGGGGTTTATATGCAGACTTATGGCACTTGGCAGATATGGGGTTTATATGCAGACTTATGGCACTTGGCATGATTATGGGGTTTATATGCAGACTTATGGCATTTGCCATGATTATGGGGTTTATATGCAGACTTACAACATTTGGCATGATTATGGGGTTTCTATGCAGACTTAGGGCATTTGCCATGATTGTGGGGTTTATATGCAGACTTACAGCATTTGTCATGATTATGGGGTTTGTATGCAGACCTATGGCATTTGGCATGATTATGGGGTTTATATGCAGACGTACGCATTTGTCATGATTATGGGGTTTATATGCAGTCTTATGGCATTTGTCATGATTATGGGGTTTATATGCAGCTTATGGCATTTGGCATGATTATGGGGTTTATATGCAGTCTTATGGCATTTGGCATGATTATGGGGTTTATATGCAGTCTTATGGCATTTGGCATGATTATGGGTTTTTTTTATGCAGACGTACAGCATTTGTCATGATTATGGGGTTTATATGCAGTCTTATGGTATTTGGCATGATTATGGGGTTTATATGCAGACTTACAACATTTGTCATGATTATGGGGTTTATATGCAGACTTACAACATTTGGCATGATTATGGGGTTTATATGCAGACTTATGGCATTTGCCATGATTGTTTTGGATCCTGTTTTCGGTCATGGAATTTGCAGTGTGAGTGCATACAGCACTTTCCAAGCATGGAGACGACCCCCTGAGGGGGGGGGGGGGAGAAGGGGGGCTCTTTCAGTGAAAATAGTATCCCCACCTTCTGGAAATTCTGTGCTAGAAATTTCTTCTTTTCTGTCACCCTCTTTGTTTCTGCCTTGATCCTTTGCTTTCTGTCATTTTTTCCTATGATTTTCTGCCCTCTGGTCCATTCACCTGTATGTGTTCTGTAAAGCCTGACATACTTTCTCTAAGGATTGATAATTGGGTACATGTTACATGGGCATTTGTGGCTCATAGGAAATGTGATATGCAGAAGCAGTTTCAGGTAATTTAGGCCAGTTTCTATGTTTTAGTGACCTTAGTTATGTTCGTATTCAGGTTGTATTTATGTGCGCGATGCTTTGATCTGTATGCTGAATTTTGTTTTCCAGGCAATTTCTGTTTGTGTGCTTGGTTTCAAAATTTTTAAATATTTTTTTTATCAGTGATGTATTGTGTACGTTTTGAGATGGTCATAGCCCTGATACAGCTCTGCGCAGTCGGTTGGGCTTTAACCCTTTGACTCCCGCACCACCCTGTCCACCAGCGTCTTGAATTGTCGACCATGGTAACAAATCCCCCCCCCCCCCCAATCTTAACCGTTTGATTGCCACCAGCTTCGTGGATAGGGTGAGAAAGTCAAAGGGTTAAGTTTTTGTAATTGGTGGATGGGGTGCGGGAGTCGGAGGGTTAAAATAAGATGTACAGTCAGAATGCTAGCTTTCATGTAACGCAATCAAAGGGTTAATTCTTTTTTGCAATCGGTGGAAAGGGCGTGGGAGTCAAAAGGTTAAATCAGATGTACAGTCAGGATGTTAGTTTTCATGTAACGCAGTCAAAGGGTTAATTTTTTTCTATTGGTGGTAAGGGTGCGGGAGTCAAAGGGTTAAACAACAATAAGCATAGAGATCCTGTCTTGGGAAAACAGAAACTGAAACTGAAAAATGTGAAAAGAAAGGAAAACCCATGCAGATGTTGATGCGATTTCAGCCAGACCTTTGCCGTCGACAAAAACTACACATGCCCGCCCTGCTAATTTCCTAAAGGTCAGCTTGATCTTTCGCTGCTGCAATCTTTGCATTGAAGATTTTTTTTTTTTCTGACTCTCCTCCGCAAGTCTTTTTTCTCGGCAGGAAATTGTTGCAAGATGCTGCGTAATAAATTGGATTGTCAGGGTGTTGGAGTGGGTTGTTAAACAGCAATTAAAATTCAGCAGGGCGCGTCGAGGAAGAGGCGGAGAGGTGAGAGGAATTCGTTGCTTTTCTGCATCTACAAGATCGTGATCTTTGAATCGATTGAAAGATAATTAGAATTTCATGAAGTGAGGTAATTCCAAATAATTTGGTGAGGTGTTTGAGAACAGTCTGGCCGGTAGGCATTGGGTGGGTGTCGGAGGGGTGGCCTTGTAAGATGTTGGATTTACATGTAATTTCAAGAGCTGTTGAAATGTTTAAAACAGAGTGAACAAAGAGTTCTAAGAAAGAAAGGAAGAAGACACATGACACGTACGCCACACATGCACGCTCACACGCATTGTAAGCAAGGCTAAAAGGATGTTGTCAATGATTTTTGGTTATTTTCGTTTTCATTAAGTAAGCAGTTGAATAAAGAGCCCCATCAAACTCACACTCACACACACAAACATGCACACACATGCCCACATATGTGCGCACACGTTCACGCACACACATACACACGCGCATACTACACACACATACACAACACAGCACAACACACACACGCGTGCGCGCGCGCATACTTCACTCACATACGCACCACAACACACACACACACACACACACACACACACACACACACCACACACACACACACACACACACACACACACACACACACACACACACACACTCTCTCTCTCTCTCTCTCTCTCTCTCTCCCTCTCTCTCTCCCTCTCTCTTTCTCACTGTCTGTTTCTTTCTGTCTGTTTCTGTGTCTGTCTTCTATCTCTGTCTGTCTGTCTGTCTGTCTTGACAAATCGATACTCTTTTCAGGCATTATTGATTTCGTACTGGATTAGACTGCTGACAAAGATAAAGGGAAAAATATGTACATCCATAAATATTTTAACATTGCGATTTTGCTGACATTTTTCGATATGCACACACACACATACTTACAATGTACAAGTGCACGAATACATGCATACACACACATATGTGCACACACCACACACTCGTGGACAGGCGCATGCATATATGCTCATGCTGCACACACGCACACACGCATGTGTCAACACCATACACACATGCGCTGGTGCATGCAAATATGCACACACATTCACACATGTACACGCTTATGCAAACATGCATGTTTACATGCATGCATGTGCACACACGCACGTTTGCATATATATGCTTACACAACACACACATTTACATGCATACATGTGGGGACACACACACACACACACACACACACACACACACACACACACACACCACACACACACACACACACACACACACTCACACACACACACTCAGAGATGCATGCATACATGTAGTCTGTGTAGTTTACATTGGAATCCACTTCTGTGGACGATACACTTGGACTATTGGTAACAGGTGCACATGTTGCCAGGTGAATCATTTTTTTCTTCTCATCTCCTACGGCATTGGTATATTAATCAGAAATCCACGAGGTCAGCACAGAGGCTTAACGCTGGTAGTCCCCCTATCCATTTGCAGCTCAATTATCACGTCATAGTTCTCCCTGTTGATCGTGTTGTCCACTTACGTTCATAACTGATATGTGTTACAATGGCTATGTTGTTTTCTTGTCTCAGTAGTTATTCATTGATAATTAATTGCACATAGTTCATATTTTCTATTGTTTGTATGGAATAGTATTATGTCTCAATGCCACATACTGCGTACTGTTCATACTACTTTTTGCTTCATGTTATTTTGCATACGTCTTGGGGTCACGCGTTGTCGGCCTCATATTACTTCTTGTACTCTTGTACCACAGAATGTGTGTTGCGTGTCGCACACGACAGGGTGAGGTGATGGCTACCTCAGTATTGTCTGTTAAAACTGTTTTCTTGGTATACTACTCTTCACATTATACCACGCTGACGGACCTAACAGTGTACGCACCTGTATGTGTTCGTCCTTCCGGACTTATCAATTCACGTTGTGTGACACACAACGTCAGAGACTTGTAAATGTGTTATGTTTATTGGATGTAATAAGGCTTATTCAATACATAGACAATGCATTTTATATCGGCAGACATTTCCTTCTCTTGAGACTAATATTATTGAAGGTACTCGATGATGTCTGTTATACTTTTGCTTCTATCGTCTGTGGCCAACAGTCTTTTCACAGCTATCAAGATGGCTCTAAATGTTTGGATTGTTAACGAGCATTGCATTTTCAAGATGACTCAATATTTCTTTATACTGCGTATATTTTTGGTACTAACGTGTTGGTTTGTTGCAGGCAAATATTCTTCACAATACAGGAATCATCATGATTCAATTTTTGTATTCGGTTGTATGACGGCTTACGATTATTTCACAGATCCTGTCGTTCTTGCCGGCTTTGAATCAGGACCGTCAATCGTTCGTGAAAAATATTCCGATATACTTATTAATCAACCGTTACACAGCATGTTCAAAGTTTCCACACTCTTCTGAACATTATCGCAATAGAAATCCGTTGCAAGGGTCAGTACCGTGCGACCCCCATCTTTTCCCCTTGCGTTCGTCTTCATTCATCACGGTATACAGTCAGTACTATAGCCACATGTTCTTGATGATTGCTCGCGCTCTGGAGCTCATTTAGTGTATGCAATACCTGCGCTACTTTAGCATTCCTGTGCGTCATTTCATTCTTATGCTTCTTATGCCTTCATCTGCTGACGTGCATACTCTGCGTTCATTTTTTTCAAACTGCCTTCATAAAACATTAATCTGTTTATTTTATATCTGTGTTCATTACTTGTTCACCACATTATTCTTCTCCTCAATTATTTGCATGCAGCCCCGGGGTATCATTGTATATCATCGTGTATCGTTGCGTATCATTGTATATCATTGCGTGTCATATGTGGTCCTTTCATCCTCTGGTGTCATTTCACAGCATACGTTATCATCTTGTGTCATTTTATATCATTTCCTATCATCTGGTATCATCTTGTATCCTGTTGTATCATTTGATAATATCTCCTATGTGGCATCATACCATACCATTTCCCTCATCGAGTTCATACGTGTCTGGTGTCACATCACGTCATGCAGTCCATGTTTTCTGCTGTTTCCTTGTTTCCTTGATTTCATGCTCGTTGTTATCATCCTCTACCTGAAACAATTTCTTCATAATCAGCCCCAATTACAATCCTTCGTAAACATCCTCAATTCCTTATACACAGCACAAATTCCCTTCTTGCGATACATGCACACACACACATGCGCACGCTTACAGTAAATACACACGTTTACATGCACACACACATGCACACACACACATGCACACGCATGCACACGCGCGCACGCACACACACACACATGGAGAAACATATGCACACACACACACAATGCACACACACACACAATGCACACACACAGTCGCACACAGAACACGCATTCTCTCTCTCTCTCTCTCTCTCTCTCTCTCTCTCTCTCTCTCTCTCTCTCTCTCTCTCTCTCTCTCTCTCCACCTCTCTTTGTCTCTCTTTCTTCCGTCATGTCAGTCCAACCTGGCCTTTTATTTACGCAAAGAAGAAAACATTAGGCTGGTTGTTAATTGTGTGTTTGTGTTTGTTGGCTTGTTTGAGATCTTATTTCTTTGTGATTACTGTCTGAAATTTGGGTTGTGTCTCCTGGGAAGATATTGTCGCCACAATGCAGAACTTCCCGCTGTTTTACGATTATGTCTCTGTTTACCAATTTTCTTTTCCTGTTTTTTTTTTTTTTTTTTTTTTTCGTCCTGTTTTCCGCCCCACCTTAATGGCCACAGAAGCTGGCATAGTTTTTACGATGCGATGATGATGATGTCGATGAGGATGATAATCATGATGCTATGGAGTTCCATCTAGGATTGAGACTGCGTGACAGGGCTGTACTCTACGCTTACTATCATGATATATTCTAGCGTCCACCAGGCCCAAGAAATATAGACACCTGCTGTGCTGGTCAGAAGATTTAAGCAGCACCCTCAGTGACGCATCCGTGAAGTGGATGAGACTCGGCTGTATGGTCCCAGTCTTCCCAGTGAGCCCATAGCATGCCCAACTCTGGGTAGGAGCCCGTTAGAGCCAAAAACAAATAACAAAACAAAAAAACAAAACAAAACAAAACAAAACAAAACAAAAACAAAAACCCACTGATGATTTTTGAAGGGACTGATGGGGATTCAAACCCACAACCTTCCAGTCTGTAGTCCGTTGCGTTAACCACTACACCACGGCGAATTTATTTTACATAAATTTTCAGTCTGCATGTTTTTTTTTTTATTTAACCCATGGAAGTGGGTTGTTCTCAAGAATTGGGTCAGGGACTTTTTGTTGTTGCTGTTGGTTCTTTTAGATGTGACAAATGCGTGCTGCGCAGGGAACTTTTGTTTACCATCTCATTTGGAAGACTAGGACATTAATTGCCTCATGTCTTCCCCCATGGGGATGTCGGGGACTCTTTCAGTATAAATAGTATCCATACCTGCTGGAAATTCTGTGATAGAAATTTCCTCTTTTCTGTCACTCTCTTTGTTTTTGCCTTGTTCCTTTGCTCTCTGTCATTTTTTTCTTCTTTTCATTTTCTGCCCTGCTGTTCGTTCACCTGTGTGTTTGATAAAGTCTTATGTGCTTTCTTTTAAGTTTATTAAAATTGGGTACATGTATTAAGTGCATTTTTGGCTCTAGGGGAATGTGATATGTGGAAGCAGTTTTAGGTAATTTAGGCCTGTTTATGTATGTTTTAGTGTCCTTAGTTATTTGTAAGTTTGTATTCATATATGTTTTTTTTAAAATCCCCTGTTTGATGAATTGGACGGAATGGTCAACGCCAGGGGCATGTCCTTAGATTATGTGCACGAATGCATTGATATGTGTACTTAATTTTCTTTTCCTATTTTTCCTGTTGAAGTATGGTATATATTGTGAAACAGTCGTAACCCTGATATGGCTCTATACAGTTGGGCCATAAAATAGAAATAACTATAACTGTTGTCTCATTTGGAAGACTCGGACATTTATTGTCTCATCAGGAAAAGACTAGGACATTTATGGTCTCAGCTGGGTGACTAGGACATTTACTTCTCATCTGGAAGGCTTGGACATTTATAGTCTCATGTGGAAGACTAGAACATTTATGGTCTCATCTAGAAGACTAGGACATAAATGGTCTCATCTGGGAGACTAGGACATTTAGTTCTCATCTGGTAGACTAGAACATTTATGGTCTCATCTAGAAGGGAGACTAGGACATTTAGTTCTCATCTGGTAGACCAGAACATTTATGGTCTCATCTAGAAGACTAGGACATTTATGGTCATCAAGAAGACTTGGACATTTATGGTCTCATCTGGGAGACCTAGGACATTTACTGTCTTATCTTGAAGACTAGGACATTTATGATGTCATCTGTTCCAGACTAGGACATTTATGGTCTCACCTGGAAGATTAGGACATTTATGGTCTCACTGGGAAGACAAGGACATTTATGGTCTCATCTGGAAGACTAGGACATAAGAATAATAAAATTTATGGTCTCCTCTGGGAGAATAGGACATTTATGGTCTCATCAGGAAGACTAGGACGGTTGTGATCTCATCTGGAAGACACTAGAACATTTATGGTATCATCTGGAAGACTAGGACATTTATAGTCTCATCTAGAAGACTAGGACATTTATGGTCTCATCTGGGAGACCTAGGACATTAACTGTCTTATCTGGAAGACCAGGACATTTATGATGTCATCTGTTCCAGACTAGCACATTTATGGTCTCACCTGGAAGACTAGGACATTTATGGTCTCACCTGGAAGACTAGGGACATTTACTATCCCATCTGGAAGACTAGGACATTTACTTATGTTGGAGACAAGGACAATTATGGTCTCATCTGGAAGACAAGGACATTACTGCCTCATCTGGAAGACTAGGACATTTATGGTGTCATCTGGAAGACTAGGACATTTATGGTCTCGACTGGAAGACTAGGGACATTTACTTTCTCGTCTGGAAGACTAGGACATTCATGGTGTGGTCTGGAAGACTAGGACATTTATGGTCTCATCTGAAATACTAGTACGTTTATGGTCTCATTTGGAAGACTAGGGAATTTACTGTCTCACCTGAAAGACTGAGACATTTACTGTCTCACCTGGAAGACTAGGACATTTAGTCTTATCTGGAAGACTAGGACATTTATTGTCTCATCTGGGTTACTAGGATCTAGACCACTTCTCAGTGTACTGTGGAAGGAAGAGGGCATGTGAAACTTTTCCAACTGGGCGTTGAACTTTGTTGTTCTCAAACCGCCGGCAGACGCTTTGATTTACTGCAGGCCACTGCGCCATCTGGATGCTCAATTAGGATATCCTGCATCATGAAATCTATCTGTTGGCAATTTCAATTTATTTTTATGACCTTATCGCCCAGCTGTTCAGGGGACCGATTCAAAACTGACAAATGAACAAAGAAATTTTTTGACAGGTGAAATTAGCTCCATAATCCTGACCTGGCTCATAAGGGGAGTGAGGTGGTAGAGACTTCACACCGCTGGCAGGGTGGGCTGATTGAGGACAGGTCCCTCGTGGTTTTACCTTAATAATAATAATAATAATAATAATAAAGGCAATTTATATAGCGCTTTCCAGAGCACAAAGCGCTTCACATAAAATCAGTATATAACTAAATACAAATAGATACACCAACATAAAATTTAAACATACCGCTGCTAACACTATATAACATAAAACATAAAATTTACGTTCAACAAGACATATTAACATAGTAAATTCAAATATTACTAAAAATAGTGACAATCATACAAAAATATTTTCTCTCTTTCTCTTCACACACACACACACACACACACACACACACACACACACACACACACACACACACACACACACACACACACACACACACACACACACACACACACACACACACACACACACACACACACACACAGACCCAAACACACTCCCTCTCTCAACCACTCAGTTTCTCTACTATCAAATTCTATCACGCTTACTCATACTCTCACTCTCTTGCCCCACCCCAACCTTACTCTCGCTCTCTACCGTGCTCCCGATATTCCTTGCTCACTCTCTCTCTCTCCCGCACAGCCTCTCTCTCTCTCTCTTTTCCTCTCTCCCTCTCTCTTGCTCGCATAAACATACTTCACACACACACACACACACACACACACACACACACACACACACACACACACACACACACACACACACACACACACACACACACACACACACACACACAAACACACACACACACACACACATATATGTAGGAACGATGATCAGGGCTGAGAGAGAAGAGAAAGAGAAGATCAATGAAAGTATTGAGTGAAAAGATAGGTCTTCAGACTAGACTTGAAAGAAGGAAGACATTGCTTATGGCGAATATGATAGGGAAGGGAGTTCCAGGTCATGGCAGCAGAGTGGGAGAAAGCTCTCTGACCATGCAGTTTCCGGTTGAAACGGGGAACACAGAAAGTTCTTGTGTCGGTAGAGGATCGGAGAGTTCTGGATGGTACATACACTTGAAGAAGTTCAGACAGATAAGAGGGAGCGGAGCAAGTAAGAATTTTGTAACAGAGACAGCAACATTTGTATTTGATTCTTTGTTCAACTGGAAGCCAATGCAACTTTTTCAGAAGAGGAGAACATGACTGGGATCTAGGGGCTTTACAAACAAGCCTAGCTGCTGAATTCTGAACACGTTGGAGAGGTTGAATGACAACTGAAGGGCAGCCGATTAGAATAGAATTACAGTAGTCCAAGCGTGAAAGAATATAAGAGGAAATAAGAGTTTTAGTGGCTTCCTCAGTAAGAAATGGGCGGATAGAAGCAATACGTCTTAGTTCCATATAAGAAAGCTGGCATATCTTAGTGACATGTTTTTGCATAGAAAGATCATGATCTAAAAGAACTCCTAAATCTCGGACACAGTCAGAAAATTCAGTGGAACTAGAACCTATAGGGAGAGAAGAAGAAAGTGTGTTGATATCATGATGTGAGAAACGTATAGCCTCCGTCTTGTCACAGTTAAGTTTCAGTTTATTTGATGACATCCAGAGATCAATGTCAGAGGTACAGTTTTGGAGAGAAGAAATTGCATCAGGATAGTCATCAACAGAAGCTGAATGAAGGAGCTGAGTGTCATCCGCAAACATTTCATGCGAAATGGAATGGCTGCGGATGACATCAGAAAGAGGGGTAGTATACAGAATGAATAAAACAGGACCGAGCACGGAGCCCTGAGGCACACCAAAATCGAGGGAGGTTTCATTTGAACGGTGACTATCCACTAGCACAAACTGTTTCCTGTCTGAAAGATAAGAGTGAAACCAATTAAGAGCTAAGTCTCTAATACCAAATGTATGTTCCAAACGGGAGAGAAGAATTTCATGGTCTATGGTGTCGAAAGCAGCTGAAAGATCTAACAAGAGGAGGACAGAAATTTTATTTTTATCTAACGAATTGAAGAGAGTTTGGCAGCCGCTCACAGTGTGGCAGAGTGGGGGGCTGACCGCACCAAGTTTTTACTCAACCAGGATTGAACTTGGGCACTCAGGAGGGAGGGAGCTCTGGCTTTGCACCGGCCGGGCCGGGCCTCAAAACCAAACACGTGTCAAAATATTAAACGTTAAAATCATTCTCTCACACAACCTTATCCCTTTGACTCCCTCACTCTGTCCATCTTCATCCTGCATCGCCAACCATGCTAGCAAAACCTTTCGACTCTCTCATCCTATCCACCAGCTTCTTGTAAGAAGCTGGTGGATAGGATGAGGGAGTCTAAAGTTTAAGTTTTTTTGCAGTTGGTAGATAGGGTGCGAGAGTCAAAGGGTTGAATTTTTGCAGTTGGTAGATAGGGTGCGGGAGTCAAAGGGTTAAGTTTTTGCAGTTGGTAGATAGGATGCGGGAGTCAGAGGGTTAAGCTTTTGCAGTTGGTAGAGTGCGAGAGTCAAAGGGTTAAGCTTTTGCAGTTGGTAGATAGGGTGCGAGAGTCAAAAGGTTAAGTACCTATCAGGATTACCCCCCCCCCCCCATCATCCTCATTTAAAGAAATTAAACATCAAACCTCGCCATTTTAAATTCGAAGAATCTACCGTGTTGTGTGACATTTCATTATGAAATGGAATTGGATTTAACACCATTCAGTTCCTGTTGAACAGCTCTTTATTATGCATGCTTTTTAAAAATAAACTTTATCATAAAGCTACTCGAGTCATGAGGGGCTCTTTGTATGTGTCGTTATCAATTAGAACAATGGTCTCCTGCAAAGTGGTGGTCTTTTCAGTGTGTGTTATCATGAAGGAGTTTGTGAAGAGGTTTAGCCTTGGCTTATGAGTGGACAGTCAGTGTTTAGACAAGACTAGCTGTGAAGTTCGACTACTGCTGAAGTACAGTTCTTAGTCCTGTTGTGTCAGATTGTTAAGACTGTTTCAGGTACTGTTGATCGCGATGCAGGTGCAACAGTTGGTGTTCAAAAGGGGAGAGAAAACTAATCTTGAGGCTTGAGCACTGTTGAAGTGCAGTAGTTTTTATTCCTGTTTTGTCAGAGTTTTAAGATTGTTTGAAGTAGTGTTGATAACACTTAAGAGTTGGTGCTGAAAAACTGGTTTTTTATTTTGATTTGGTTATTTCCATCTTGCTGTTATTTCGTCTTACTGTAAACTCTTTGGCTCTCATAGCCTGATAACCAACTTCCATCAACATCCTGACTCTCACAACCTTGCCACCATCATCCCAATTCCCTTATCTTTGCCACCATCATCCTGACTCCCTCAGCCTTGCCACCAACATCCTGATTCCCTCAACCTTGCCACCAACATCCTGACTCCTTCAGCCTTGCCACCATCATCCTGACTCCCTCAGCCTTGCCACCATCATCCTGACTCCTTCAGCCTTGCCACCATCATCCTAACTCCTTCAGCCTTGCCACCGTCATCCTGACTCCTTCAGCCTTGCCACCATCATCCTGACTCCCTCAGCCTTGCCACCATCATCCTGACTGCCTCAGCCTTGCCACCGTCATCCTGACTCCCTCAGCCTTGCCACCATCATCCTGACTCCCTCAGCCTTGCCACCGTCATCCTGACTCCCTCAGCCTTGCCACCGTCATCCTGACTCCCTCAGCCTTGCCACCATCATCCTGACTCCCTCAGCCTTGCCACTAACATCCTGACTCCTTCAGCCTTGCCACCATCATCCTGACTCCCTCAGCCTTGCCACCGTCATCCTAACTCCCTCAGCCTTGCCACCATCATCCTAACTCCCTCAGCCTAGCCACCGTCATCCTAACTCCCTCAGCCTTGCCACCGTCATCCTAACTCCCTCAGCCTTGCCACCGTCATCCTGACTCCCTCAGCCTTGCCACCATCATCCTGACTCCCTCAGCCTTGCCACCATCATCCTGACTCCCTCAGCCTTGCCATCATCATCCTGACTCCCTCAGCCTTGCCACCATCATCCTGACTCAGTCTTGCCACAACATTCTGACTCCCTCAGCCTTGCCACTAACATCCTAACTCCCTCAGCCTTGCCACCATCATCCTGACTCCCTCAGCTTTGCCACCATCATCCCGACTCCCTCAGCCTTGCCACCATCATCCTGACTCAGTCTTGCCACCGTCATCCTGACTCCCTCAGCCTTTCCACCGTCATCCTCACTCCCTCAGCCTTGCCACCATCATCCTGACTCCTTCAGCCTTGCCACCAACATCGTGACTCCCTCAGCAATGCCATCATTATCCTGACTCCCTCAGCCTTACCGTCAAGATCCTGACTCCCTCAGCCTTGCCACAGCGTCCTGACTCCCTCAGTCTTGCCACCATCATGCAGACTCAGGATGTTGGTGGCAAGGCTGAGGGAGTCAGTATGTTAGTGGCAAGGCGAAGGGAGTCAGGATGGTGGTGGAGGCTGGTGGCAAGGTTTGGGTGCCAAAGAGTTAAGATCGTTAAAAATGTTGATTGCATTACTAATGGGGACAGTTGGTGCTCAAATTACAGAAGGTGTTACCGTTGATACTATTAGTCACCAGTTACGGCCTATTAATAGTGAATTGTTTACTACTGGCGCACAGGGTTCAGGCTGAGTTCATTGTGCAGAGGCTTCCGACATTTGTCATGATTATTTTGTACATAACGTGGTCATCATCATCATCAGGTGCCCTGCCTCCCCCGTTGGGTTGCCGGGAGCTCTTTCAGTATAAATAGTATCCCCACCTTCTGGAAATTCTGTGCTAGAAATGTCCTCTTTTCTGTCACTCTCTTTGTTTCTGCTTGTTGCCTTGCTTTCTGTCATTTCTACTTATTTTCTGCCTTAATGGTCCATTCACCTATATTTTTTCGAGAAAGTCTTACGTACTTTTTCTTCGGATTGATAATTGGGTACATGTATTAAGTGCATTTTTTTGAAACTCTAAGGAGGTGAGATATGTGGAAGCAATTTTAGGTAATTTATGCCTATTTTTATATATTTTGGTGTCCTTATGTATGCTTATATTTGTATTCAGGTGTGTTTTTTGAATCTCCCCTGTGCGATAAATCGGACGGAATGGTCCTACGCCGGGGGCATGTCCTTAGATTATGTGTGCGAATGCATTGATATGTGTACTTAATTTTCTTTTCTTAATTTTTTTTTCCTGTTGAAGTTTTGTGTGTTTTGAAGCGGTTATAGCCCTGATATGACTGCGCAGTCGGCTGGGCTTTAAACAACAATAAAAGAAAGAAAGTGCCCTGCCACATGGCGTTGGCGATCATGGCCTCTGTATGCATCTATCCCTTGTTGCCGCAAGCATATCTTCCACCCTCTCTGTCCCCAGCCACTCTGCAAGTCCGTCCAATATTTTTCCCTGGGTCTACCTGTGCTCACTTTCCCTCCGGCTTTCCTGTTGTGACCAGGTGCTCCAATTCCCCTTTCCTCATAAAATAGCCAATAAATGTTGCCTGTCTTTTCTTAATCTTTCTTATCAATGATCTTCTCGTGTCTGCCTCTATCAAGACTGTCTCGTTTGTTTTCTTTGCTGTCCGTGGAACTCTCAACATTCTTCTTAGAAACCACATCTCGGCTGCCTCAGTCTTGTTCTGGCTTTGCTTGTTGACTGTCCGCGCCTCACAACCGTATAACATTATCGGTCCTATATAACATTCAAGAACTCCCTTCCTGATGTTAATTGATAGGCATTTGTTGGTAAGAATTCTTTTCATCTTGTTGAATGTGCAGGTGACACCATAACGTGGTATGCACAGGACAGTTGGCATTTACTGGTCTCTTATACTGCACGTGCTGGACACACTCCCATTGTACCTCCACACCATCCCTCCACCAAACTGCCCCTCCCCCACACACACCTCCCCCCCCACAACTCCCCCTCCCCCACATCCAGACCCACCACAATACACCCCCGTGTGTAACCCCCGTGGGGATGCTGGGGATGCTGTCAGAGTGTATATAGTATCCCCACCTTTTGGAAACTTTGTGTTAGAAATTTCCTCTGTCCTGTCACTCTCTTTGTTTCTGTTTTGCTCTTTCGCTTTCTGTCATTATTTCCTATCGTTTTCTCTTTTTTGTCATTCTCTTTGTTTCTGCTTTTCCCTCTTTTGCTTTCTGTCATTATTTCCTATATTTTCTCTTTTCTGTACACTCTCTTTGTTTCTGCTGTCTCTTTTGCTTTCTGTCATAATTTTTTTTTTTTATCATTTTCTGCCTTGCTGGTCCATTCACCAGTATATGTTCCATAAAGCCGTACATATTTTTTTTTCTTAGGATTGATAATTGGGTCCACGTATTAAGTGCAGTTTTTGCTCTAAGGAAATGTGATATGCAGAAATTATTTTAGGTAATTTAGGACCGGTTTTTATGTCAGTGTTTTAGTGTCCTTAGGTATATTTACATTTGTATTCAGATATGTATTTTTATGAAACACCTTGGGAGATAAATTGGAATTGTCAACGCCAGAGGCAGATCTGTACATTATGCACATGAGTGCGTTGATATATCTGTAGTTTATTTTTTTTGCGTTTTTTTTTCTTCTCTCCAATGAGTTATGGTGTACTTTTTGAGAGGTAAAAACCCTGATATGACTGTGCTCAGTCGGCTGGGTTTTAAATTTAAGCAACAGTAACATCAGCCGCCAGTGTAGTGAAGTTCTGTTTTGTCCTGCATGTCTGTCATCACATTTTTGTTTGTTCAGGATCATCGCACTTAATTAATTTAACCCTTTCAACCCTAAGTAATTCTAGACCTCTGATACCCTCAACCCTGAGTATTTTTTAGAGAAATTCTAGCGAAAACCGGTGTCTCAGAATAAATCCTTGTAATGCTTAAAAATTTGCCAGTTAGAAAGTATAGGGTGTCTGGAATTCGGTAATATAAACAGGATGTGGCAGAGGAGAGTAGGTGCCGGTAAGTCGCATACCGCACGCCAGCACCATACCAAAGGCCAGGTCAACCGGGCATGTCAGGCCGCTCCAGCGGCCTGCCGGGTACAGAGGTATTTATCGCGCTGCCGCTGCATCGGCCAGCCGGGTTCTTAAGGAGAATTCTTGCGCTCGCCTTTTTGTTTTTCATCCCATTTTTCCACGCCGCCTTAATGGCCACAGAGCTGGCACAGTTTGTTTGTTTGTTTGTTGTGTGTGTGTGTGTGTGGTGGCGTGTGTGTGTGTGTGTGTGTGTGTGTGTGTGTGTGTGTGTGTGTGTGCGTGGTGTGTGTGAGATGTGTGTGTGTGTGTGTGGTGGTGCGTGCGTGCGTGTGTGTGTGTGTGTGTGGCGTGTGTGTGTGGTGTGCGTGTGTGTGTTGTGTGTGTGTGGTGTGTGTGTGGTGCGTGTGTGTGTGTGTGTGTGTGTTGTGTGTGTTTTTAACAATGCGATGACGGTGGTGTCGATGAGGATGATAATCATGATGCTATGGAGTTCCATCTAGGATTGAGACTGCGTGACAGGGATGTACTCTATGCTTACTATCATAATATATCCTGGCGTCAACCAGGCCCGAGAGATACAGACACCTGCGGTGCTGGTCATAAGATTTGAGCAACACCCTCAATGACGCATCCGTGAAGTGGATGAGACTCAACTGTGTGGTCCCAGTCTTCCCAATGAGCCCATAGCACACCCGACTCTGGGTAGGAGCTGGTTGGAGCCGAAAAAACCCCATAATGATATATTTTTGAAGGGAATGATGAGGATTCGAACCCACAACTTTCCAGTCAGTAGTCCGTTGCTTTAACCACTACACCACGGTGACTGGTTCTGTCATCACTGTGTATTATGTTTTTTGTCTTATGCTTTTGTTCAACCACACCCATCACTGAAATGGGATACAAATATAATGTCTGTAAAATAGCTTTTTGTTCCGAGACTTGGGCTTTGGTCTGTTTGAATATCCGTTGTCCAGAGACATGGCTAAAGATATTGGGAACCACGCTGCAGAATTGTTCCTTTTCATTGTGGTTTGTTAACCATGAAAGCACGAAATGTGCTAATATCATAACACCGCCTTGTGATAGCAGAAGGTTCTTCATAGCGAATGCAGGAAAATGAAAACCTTGGTGTTGTTTCTGTACAAGTCTCCAAAAACGATAAAAGATGTTTCAGAGATGTGTAGATATTATTACGTGTTTATGTATCGACAGTAAAATGGTTGGAATTGTTTCAATGTGTTTTCTGATGGGTTTCCAGTACACAGTGATTGCATTAACCCTTTTACCCCCGCGCCCTCTCCACAGCTGCAAAAACTTGATTCTTTGACTCCCTCACACTATCCATTAGCTTCCTGCAGGAAGCTGGTGGATAGGCTGTGGGAGTCAAAAGGTTAGTAACTCTTTGACTGCCTCACACTACCCCACTGGCTTCCTGCAGGAAGCTGGTGGATGGGCTGAGAGTCAAAGGGTTAACTGGTGAATAGTTATAAAATTTTGTTGCTAAATCAGAATATTGAATGTTATATAGAACCAATACTGTTGTACGGTTGCGAGGCGTGGACAGTCAGCAAGCAAAACCAGAGCAAGATTGAGGCAGCCGAGATGTGATTTCTAAGAAGAAGGTTGAGAGTTCCATGGACCGCAAAGAAAACAAACGAGACAGTCTTGATGGAGGCAGACACAAGTAGATCACTCATAAGGAAGATTAGGAAAAGACAGGCAACATTTATAGGCCATTTTATGAGGAAGGGGGATTAGGAGCACCTGGTCACAACGGGAAAGCTGGAGGGAAAGAGAGCACCAGGTAGACCCAGGGAGAGATGCTGGACGGACTTGCAGAGTGACTGGGGATGAGGAGGGTGGGGGAGATGCTGGGGGCAGCGAGAGATAGAGATGGTTGGAAGTACATGGTCGCCAACGCCACGCGGCAGGGCACCTGATGATGATTATGAAACCAGAATAGGGGATTTTTTTTTTTGATCCGCTGGTCCCAGGGACCAGTTTTATTTAGCTAGAACTGGTCTGGTGAAATATTCGTGGCCCCCAAAAAGTATTTTCTCAGTTTTAGCCACCAACCACTGTCATCATAGTTTTCACTGGTTCTCTGTTGCCGAACGCCCTGCTATACTAAACAAGGCCGTTGGCAGTTGGCGCGGAAGTTGCATAAGCAATAGCAATAGCATTCTGGACAGGATACAGCAAACTAGATAAACTATCATGCAAAATGTTCAACTTCAACAGATAAGATTATCGTGTGTCTGTTTCAGTGTAGTTGTAGAATGTGTGTGTGTGTGTGTGTGTGTGTGTGTGTGTGTGTGTGTGTGTGTGTGTGTGTGTGTGTGTGTGTGTCCCAGGGACAGGTTCTGACAGCGGTTGTTAGTGACAGTGAGGGGGGGGGGGGTGAGAGGCGGTCGGGGAGGGGAGAGTAGTCGGTGATGGGACTATTTTGACAAATTCCTGGCGCGGTATCTGGTATGGTTATGACTGAAAGTTGATGTGTTTTGTAACTCGCATTCCTTCATGAGGTCTGTGGACTAAATAGAGAAGTTATCGGATTTTGGTAGCAGAGGATTTGATTGTAAATGTATGGGTACATAGATGCATATGGAGGGCCATAATCGCCGACGCAATGCGGCAGGGCAGGGCATGACGATGATGATGTATGGGTACATATATGCCAGATGTTTGAGGGAGTGTTCAAAGAAGTGTTCCTATGCAAACTAACTGAGTGACTGCAACATTGACGGCTCACATCTGAGTCTATTGTCACAAAAATGCGTGGGCTATATCAAAATGTTATATCTTTTATTATGTTTGGATTGTATTCAGCCATGGTCAGTTCCCCATGTAAGAAGTGCCGTGTTGGAAAGAGGCAGAATCTTCTTTAAAAATAAAAGAATATGGTTGCAGAAAGTGCAGATTGTTCGAAAAGTATACAATGAACAGAAAGGCTAGTGTTTGAAAAGTTTATAATGAACGGAAAGGCCAGTGTTTGAAAAGTTTGTAATGAGCAGAAAGGGCAAAGTGTTTGAAAAGTTTGAATGAACAGAAATGCCAGTGTTTGAAAAGTTTGTAAATGAGCAGAAAGGGCAAAGCGTTTGAAAAGTGCATAACAAACAGAAAGGACAGTGTTTGAAAAGTGTATAGTGAACAGAAACGGCAGAGTGAAAAGTTTATAATGAACAGAAAAGGCAGATGGAAACGTTTATAATGAACAGAAAGGGCAGAGGGAAAAGTTTATAATGAACAGAAAGGGCAGTGTTTGAAACGTTTATAATGAACAGAAAGGACAGTGTTTGAAACGTTTATAATGAACAGAAAGGGCAGAGTGAAACGTTTATAATGAACAGAAAGGGCAGAGGGAAAAGTTTATAATGAACAGAAAGGACAGTGTTTGAAACGTTTATAATGAACAGAAAGGGCAGAGTGAAAAGTTTATAATGAACAGAAAGGACAGTGTTTGAAACGTTTATAATGAACAGAAACGGCAGAGTGAAAAGTGTATAGTGAACAGAAAAGGCAGAGTGAAAAGTTTATAATGAACAGAAAAGGCAGATGGAAACGTTTATAATGAACAGAAAGGGCAGAGGGAAAAGTTTATAATGAACAGAAAAGGCAGTGTTTGAAACGTTTATAATGAACAGAAAGGACAGTGTTTGAAACGTTTATAATGAACAGAAAGGGCAGAGTGAAACGTTTATAATGAACAGAAAGGGCAGAGGGAAAAGTTTATAATGAACGGAAAGGACAGTGTTTGAAACGTTTATAATGAACAGAAAGGGCAGAGTGAAAAGTTTATAATGAACAGAAAGGACAGTGTTTGAAACGTTTATAATGAACAGAAACGGCAGAGTGAAAAGTGTATAGTGAACAGAAAAGGCAGAGTGAAAAGTTTATAATGAACAGAAAAGGCAGATGGAAACGTTTATAATGAACAGAAAGGGCAGAGGGAAAAGTTTGTAATGAACAGAAAGGGCAGTGTTTGAAACGTTTATAATGAACAGAAAGGACAGTGTTTGAAACGTTTATAATGAACAGAAAGGGCAGAGTGAAACGTTTATAATGAACAGAAAGGGCAGAGGGAAAAGTTTATAATGAACAGAAAGGACAGTGTTTGAAACGTTTATAATGAACAGAAGGGCAGAGTGAAAAGTTTATAAATGAACAGAAAAGGCAGAGTGAAAAGTTTATAATGAACAGAAAAGGCAGTGTGAAAAGTTTATAATGAACAGAAAGGGCAGAGTGAAAAGTTTATAATGAACAGAAAAGGCAGTGTGAAAAGTTTATAATGAACAGAAAGGGCAGAGTGAAAAGTTTATAATGAACAGAAAAGGCAGTGTGAAAAGTTTATAATGAACAGAAAAGGCAGTGTGAAAAGTTTATAATGAACAGAAAGGGCAGAGTGAAAAGTTTATAATGAACAGAAAGGGCAGTGTGAAAAGTTTATAATGAACAGAAAAGGCAGTGTGAAAAGTTTATAATGAACAGAAAAGGCAGTGTGAAAAGTTTATAATGAACAGAAAAGGCAGAGTGAAAAGTTTATAATGAACAGAAAGGGCAGAGTGAAAAGTTTATAATGAACAGAAAGGGCAGAGTGAAAAGTTTATAATGAACAGAAAAGGCAGTGTGAAAAGTTTATAATGAACAGAAAAGGCAGAGTGAAAAGTTTATAATGAACAGAAAGGGCAGAGTGAAAAGTTTATAATGAACAGAAAAGGCAGAGTGAAAAGTTTATAATGAACAGAAAAGGCAGAGTGAAAAGTTTATAATGAACAGAAAAGGCAGATGGAAACGTTTATAATGAACAGAAAAGGCAGAGTGAAAAGTTTATAATGAACAGAAAGGGCAGTGTTTGAAACATTTATAATGAACAGAAAAGGCAGTGTGAAAAGTTTATAATGAACAGAAAAGGCAGTGTGAAAAGTTTATAATGAACAGAAAAGGCAGAGTGAAAAGTTTATAATGAACAGAAAGGGCAGAGTGAAAAGTTTATAATGAACAGAAAGGGCAGAGTGAAAAGTTTATAATGAACAGAAAAGGCAGTGTGAAAAGTTTATAATGAACAGAAAAGGCAGAGTGAAACGTTTGTAATGAACAGAAAAGGCAGAGTGAAAAGTTTATAATGAACAGAAAAGGCAGATGGAAACGTTTATAATGAACAGAAAAGGCAGATGGAAACGTTTAAAATGAACAGAAAAGGCAGAGTGAAAAGTTTATAATGAACAGAAAGGGCAGTGTTTGAAACATTTATAATGAACAGAAAGGGCAGAGTGAAAAGTTTATAATGAACAGAAAAGGCAGAGTGAAAAGTTTATAATGAACAGAAAAGGCAGAGTGAAAAGTTTATAATGAACAGAAAGGGCAGTGTTTGAAACATTTATAATGAACAGAAAGGGCAGAGTGAAAAGTTTATAATGAACAGAAAAGGCAGAGTGAAAAGTTTATAATGAACAGAAAGGGCAGAGTGAAAAGTTTATAATGAACAGAAAAGGCAGAGTGAAAAGTTTATACTGAACAGAAAAGGCAGAGTGAAAAGTTTATAATGAACAGAAAAGGCAGAGTGAAACGTTTATAATGAACAGAAAAGGCAGAGTGAAAAGTTTATAATGAACAGAAAGGGCAGTGTTTGAAACATTTATAATGAACAGAAAGGGCAGTGTGAAAAGTTTATAATGAACAGAAAGGGCAGAGCGAAAAGTTTATAATGAACAGAAGCGGAAGAGTGTTTTGAAAAGGACATAATTGAGAGCAGATAATAATTGCTATATTCCGCGGTCAGAATTTATGTTGGACACTTTAAGTGTAGAAAACTGAAGCTTGATCAACAATAGATTTATTGTTTTCTTTGATAAATAATGTGAAATATTATAAACAGTTGTCTTCTCTGATAAATAATGTCAAATGTTATGAACAGTTGTCTTCCTTGATAAATAATGTCAAATGTTATAAACAGTTGTCTTCCTTGATAAATAATGTCAAATGTTATAAACAATTGTCTTCCTTGATAAATAATGTGAAATGTTATAAACAGTTGTCTTCCTTGATAAATAATGTGAAATGTTATAAACAGTTGTTTTCCTTGGTAAATAATGTGAAATGTTATAAACAGTTGTCTTCCTTGATAAATAATGTGAAATGTTATAAAGTTTTTTTTTTATTAAGTAATGTGAAACGTTATAAACTTGTCTTCATTGATGAATTAATGTGAAACGTTTGTTATACATAGTAAATTGTTTATGAGATATCTGGGCAGAAACAGTGTCCTGCTGTTTCAGGTTATACTGGATTTATGTTTGTGCAATTAAAACGAACATATTTCATGTTGTGCCTGTGGTGGTGGGTGAGGTGAAGGGTGAGGGTGGGGTAAGGTATGTGTCAATGCACCTCTGGGTCATGCATAGTTTATGCATCATTTGATGTCTGTGGCAAGATTATATAAGTCGACTTGTTTATTCGGACTACTTTGTGGATTTCATCCGTTCAGTAAGCAACAGGATTATTGTTTGACTTACGTGTTGGTGTGATGAGTCGTGGTTAACATTTCTGTGACTGAATTTTGTTATTTTCATTGTTATTGGTTTTTGTTTTGAAATTGTTGTTCGGCTTGTGTTATGGTGTGATGTTGTGTTTAACATTTCTGTGACTGAATTTTGTTATTTTCATTATTGGTTTTTGTTTTGAAATTGTTGTTCGGCTTGTGTTATGGTGTGATGTTGTGTTTAACATTTCTGTAACTGAATTTTTGGTATTTTCATTGTTGTGTTGTTTGTTTTTGAATTATTGTTTGGGTTATGTTATGGTGTGTGTTGTGTTTAACATTTCTGTAACTGAATTTTTGTTATTTTCATTGTTATTGTTGTTTGTTTTTAATTATTGTTTGGGTTATGTTATGGTGTGATGTTGTGTTTAACATTTCTGTAACTGAATTTTTTTTTCATTGTTATTGTTGTTTGTTTTTAAATTATTGTTTGGGTTTGTTATGGTGTGATGTTGTTTTAGCATTTCTGTAACTGAATTTTTATTTTCATTGTTATTGTTGTTTGTTTTTAAATTATTGTTTGGGTTATGTTATGATGTGATGTTGTGTTTAACATTTCTGTAACTGAATTTTATTTTCATTGTTATTGTTTATTTTGAAATGAGCCCTTGTCTTGCTTGGGCTAAATGACTTCAAAGATATTAAATCAGTAAATTGTTAAAAAAAAAGTATATAGCGAACAGAAGGAGAAGACTGTTCAAAAAGCATGTAATGAACAGAAAGGGCAGAACGTTTGAAAAGTTTATTAATGAAGTGATTTTTCTTAAAATCATTGCACTTAGGGACATTTCCTTTGTGCTCACTTGTTGTTGTTGTTGTTAATGTTGTTGTTGTTGTTGTTGATTTTGGTCCCATTTTCTACACCACCTTAGTGGCCACAGAAGTTGGGACAGTTTTTACATTGCGATGATGATGATGGTGATGAGGATGATAATTATGATGCTGTGGAGTTTCATTTAGGATTGAGACTGCGTGACAGATGATGAGGATGATAATTATGATTGTGTGGAGTTTCATTTAGGATTGAGACTGCGTGACAGATGATGAGGATGATAATTATGATGGTGTGGAGTTTCATTTAGGATTGAGACTGCGTGACAGATGATGAGGATGATAATTATGATGGTGTGGAATTTCATTTAGGATTGAGACTGCGTGACAGGTGATGAGGATGATAATTATGATGGTGTGGAGTTTCATTTAGGATTGAGACTGCGTGACAGGTGATGAGGATGATAATTATGATGGTGTGGAATTTCATTTAGGATTAAGACTGCGTGACAGGTGATGAGGATGATAATTATGATGGTGTGGAGTTTCATTTAGGATTGAGACTGCGTGACAGGTGATGAGGATGATAATTATGATGGTGTGGAATTTCATTTAGGATTAAGACTGCGTGACAGGGATGTACTCTACGCTTACTGTCATAATATATCCTGGTGTCAACCAGGCCCGAGAGACACAGACATCTGCAGGGTTGATCAAAACATTGAGCAAGACTCTCAGTGATGCGTCCGCGAAGTGGACGAGACTCGACTGTGTGGTCCCAGTCTTCCCAATGAGCCCATAGCATGCTGAATGCTGGGTAGTAACTGGCTAGAGCCGAGAAATCCCATAGTGATTTTGAAGGGACTGATGGGGATTCAAAGACACATTCTTCCAGGCTGTAGTCCATTGCGCTAACCACTACACCATGGCAACTGGTTGTGAAATTTCATCATCATCATCATCATCATCATCATCATCATCATCATCATCCCATCATCATCGTCCACTTCATTGTCTAGTGTGAGATGTTCCTTTCATTTACAATTTATTGCGAGTGGAAAATGGGTAAGTTTAAGGAAGTTTCATGGAAGTAACATTTGGTACATTTTAGAATGATGCTTTTGGGTGGTTTACGTGTATGCGTGATGGAATGGTCGTTATTGTTTTTTGTTGCGGTTGAACGTGTTGTCTTGTCTACAGGAGTGTAATAACAATAACAATAACAGTAACAGTGTGCACGAAACACGATTATGAGGGTCCGTGTACATCATTAGTGAATTTATATTTGCAAATAGTTTTAATCTTTATTGACGTGTGTCTGTGTGTTTGTGTTTATTATGAGCCGGTGATATTGAATTGAATTGAATTGAATTGATCGTGTATTTGACCCGCAGGTGGGCCACAGTTTTCATGGTTCATTTAGCTGAATTGTTAGAGTGCTGTGTTTCCCCTAGGGCTCTTTCAGTATAAATAGTATCCCCACCTTCTGGAAATTCTGTGCTAGAAATTGTCTCTTTTCTGTCACTCTCTTTGTTTCTGACTTGTTCTTTTGCTTTCTGTCATTTCTTCCTATCATTTTCTGTCTTGTTTGTCCATTCGCCTGTATGTGTTCGATAAAGTCTTACGTACTTTCTCTTGGGATTGATAATTGAGTACATGTATTAAGTTCATTTTTGGCTCTTGGGAGGTGAGATATGCGGAAGCAGTTTTAGGTAATTTATGCCCGTTTTTATATATGTTTTGGTGTCCTTAGATATGCTTAAATTTGTAATCAGGTATTTTTTTAAATGGCCTTTGCGTTAAATTGGACGGAGTGGTTAATGCATGGGGCATGTCCTTAGATTATGTGTGCGAATGCATTGATATGTGTTCTGAATTTTCTTTTCTCCCCTACCTCCAACCCCCCTGTTGAAGTTTTATGTTTTGAAACGGTTATAGCCCTGATACGGCTCTACGCAGTCGGCTGGGCTTTAAACAACAATAACAATAACAAGAGTGTTGTGCTCGTAACACAGAGGTTGTGGGTTCAAACCTCGGGGTCCACCACAAGTATTTTTAGTGCGGCCCATTTGTTCTGTACGTTAGAGTGTCATGCTGGTAACGTGGTGATTTTGGGTTCAACTCCCTTGTGTGCCACATATTTTCCAGTGGGCCTGTTAGCTCTGTTGGTGTTAGAGCGCCATGCTGATAATGGAAGGGTTGCGGGTTCGATCCTCAAGTGGGCCAGTTTTCCTTGCCAGAGTTTTACGCGGGCTCAAGGAACCTGCCAGAAAGAACATGAATGAAGAAGATTAGGAAAAGACAAGCAACATTTATAGGACATTTTATGAGGCAAGAGAAATTAGAGCTCCTAGTCACCACAACATGAAAGCTGGAGAGGAAAAGAGCACCAGGTAGACCCAGGGAGAAAATATTGACGGACTTGCAGAGTGGATGAAGACAGAGAGGGTGGAAGATGTACTTGCAGCGACAAAAAATGGATTCGTATGGTGGGCCATGATCCTCAATGCCTTACAGCAGGGCACATGATAATGATGATAATGAAGGAGCTTGACAGATAATTGCAGGCAGATTTGGATGGAGCGTGTATGGAATTGCCCGAGTGGGATGATTCCCCTCTTGAACCCCAAAGTCCAGTGTCCAAACTCCATTGTCTTGTACTTTGAGATCCATTGTTGTTGTATTCAGCCCCAAGTTATAACGCTTTTTTTTTTTTTTTTTTTTTTTTTTTTAGTAAATTGGTCTGCTTGCTGTTCATATTAACCCTTTGACTCCCGCACCCTGTCCACCAGCATCCTGCATTGTCATCCACGCTAGCAAAGCAAAAACTTAACCCTTTGACTACCTCGTCCTATCCACCAGCTTCCTGCAGGAGATGTTCCTTTCTTTTACAGTTTATTGCGAGTGGAAAAGATCTTCTCTGTATGATGGAGAAGATTCAAAATGATCGTGGCATCAGCCTTAAGCCTGCACATAAACCCCCTTAAGCCTGCACATAAACCCCCTTAAGCCTGCACATAAACCTCCTTAAGCCTGCACATAAACCCATGGTTTCTTAAATCTTAAGCAAATATTTACTTTCAATAGTATGGCCACTGCTCCATATATAGAACTGTTTGGGTGCAGTCAGTCCCCTTTGATTATACAAATCCCAATGTCGTGTTTCAAAACTAGCAGTATAAAGTCATATCCAACCATTGTATCGAGAGTCCAGCTGGAACCAGCCCGACCCTGTGGCCAGTACAGTTTTAGAGCATTATCTTCTTGATGGAAACTCTAACTGGTGTAAGTCTTAAGTCTGCTTCTCTAATCGCAACTACCCAGGAATTCAGACGGTGAGATTATATTTGAGGTCATTGCCGACCACTGCCAGAACTAGTTCTCCCTATCTCTTTTCGCTGGTAGAATTTCACTACTGCTAAAAGCACAGGTGAAAAATCTATAGCAGACTGCACACGTTGGACTTAGGGCATTAGGGGTGGAAACTGTGAAAGAGTGTGTGTGTGTGAGTGAGTGAGTGAGTGTGTGTGTGTGTGTGTGTGTGTGTGTGTGTGTGTGTGTGTGTGTGTGTGTGTGTGTGTGTGTGTGTGTGTGTGTGTGTGTGTGTGTTTTATAATATTTTGTCAATGTGCTGGAGATGAAGAGTTGGTAATTAGTACCATCTCAGTGTTAAAACCATTTTCTGTGGTGCATTTAGAAAACAACAACAACAACAACACGACAACAACAACACAGCAACAACAATAACAACAACATAGATAAATGACTATCAGATATTTCTATTTAAACATTTCCGATTGGTCAAACCTTTATTGTCAACGATTGGTCAAATCTGTATTGTCAACGATTGGTCAAACCTTTATTGTCAACGATTGGTCAAACCTTTATTGTCAACGATTGGTCAAACCTGTATTGTCAGAGTGACTCGTCATAGGTGCTGTAATTCAGCTGTCTGCATGTTTATTTTTCAAATCTTTATTGTGAAAGTGCTTGTCAGAGCTGCTGTATTGTCTCACTGTGCATATTTTTTTTTTCAAACCTCTTTTTTTTTTTGTCAAAGTGACTAGTCAAAACTATTGCATTGGCTTACTCTGCATATTTTTTTCTCAGACTTGTATTTTGTCAAAGTGACTGTTTAAAGCTGCTGTTTTGGCTGACTGTGCATATACTCCTAATCATAATTTAAGGGCCACTTCTTCCTTCCTCTCTAATTTTAAGTTGAAATAATTGACAATGTTTAGAATTGATTCTATGTTTTATTTCATCATTTCCACACCTGTTTTGGAAAAAGAAATTAGCACAATGACCCATTAGTGAACAGCACATGCATTTAAAGGAACATCCCCCCCTTTTCAAAAAACAGAAAGTGTCAGATTTGGCCAATCTGTTTTCAATATCGCGTGTGTCCGCCCCGAGCCTGGATGCATGCTTCACAGCGCCGATGCATCGACCCCACAAGGGTACGGAGTGTGTCCTGAGGGATGGCCGCCCACTCGATCTGCAGAATGTCGACCAGCCTGGCCAGGGTGCCCGGTGGGGGGTGGTTGTCCCTGATGCGCCTCCCGAGCACATCCCAGAGGTGTTCAATTGGGTTCAGGTCAGGTGAGCACGCTGGCCAGGCCATACGGACGACTTCATGCTGCTCCAGGAAGTCGGTCACAAGGCGTGCTCGATGCGCAGGTGCATTGTCGTCCTGGAAGATGGCGCCTTGACCAAGGTCCACAAGCGCAGGCAGTGCCACGGCCGCCAGAACCTCGTCCCGGTACCGGACCCCGTTCAGGATGCCGTCAATGGGGAGCAGGGGGGTCCGGGTACCACGGCTCATGCCACCCCACACCATCACCGACCCGCCGCCGTACCGGTTATGCTCTTGGACAGTGGCGTCAGCGAACCTCTCCCCTTGACGTCGCCACACCCGAGCCCGGCCATCGTTAAAGGTCAGGGTGAACCTGGACTCATCCGAAAACAAGACCCGGGCCCACTGTTGCCTTGTCCAGGTCACGTGCTCCCTGGCCCAGGTCATGCGGCGCACTCTGTTGACCGGTGACAGCACGGGTCGGACGGCCGGTCTCCGTGACCTCAAGTTTGCCTCATGTAGCCGTCTTCTCACCGTGCTGCAGCTGATGTTAGCACCTGTTTCGTCCCTCAGCTGACCCCTCAAGGTCACCGCAGTGGATGCCCTTTCCCTCAGGACGGAGAGGGCAAGGTAGCGGTCTTGCTGTCTTGTCGTTACTCTGGGTCGACCCGTGTGACGCCTTTCCTGGACTGCTCCAGTCTCATTGAAGCGCTCCAGCAGTCTCTGGATTGTGGAATGCGACACTTCAAGTCGTCTAGCAACTTCCCGCTGCGTTAGGCCTTCATCAAGCAGAGCGAGGGCTCTCCCCCGCTGCTCATCCGTCATCCGTCGTCTTGCAAGCATGGTTAAAACGAACCAAGAACGGGTCCTTTTTATCCTCGTCTGCGGGCAACTTTGGCTGGAGTAGTGTTCAAAAAGGGCTTGCCTTGCACGTGCAAAGCGAATTTTGTCGCTACCTTGCCTGCGTCGTCAGAGAGACCCTGCTGAAGATTCGACAATTTCGTGTGGAAATTGTCTTCCTTGGGCCGCCCATTGCAAATCGGCAAATCCCCAAACACGTGCCAAAAGGAAACTGCAATGTTGTCTGAGCTCTTATCCATTCAGTTACGGCAACGAATTGGAGAAAAGAGTAAGAGAAAATAGGTTATTTCTCCTTTCAAAAATTGACTCAAAAACGTTCCTGGCCCTTCAATAATGACGTGTACTATATATGTTTTTCGAACCTTTTTTTTTTGTCAAAGTGACTCGTCAAAACTGTTATATTGGCTGACTCTGCATATGTTTTTTTAAACCTTTTTTGCCAAGGTGAGTCGTCAAAGCTGTTTATTTTTGGCTAATTAAGATTTATTTTTCAAACTTTTATTGCCAAAGTGACCCGTCAAAACTGTTGTATTGGCTAACTCTGCATATCTTTTTTTTTTCAAACTTTTTTTTTGTCAAGATGAATCGTCAAAGCCGTTGTATTGGCTAACTATGCATGGGGTTTTTTTTTCAAACTTTTATTGTCAAAGTGACTCGTCAAAGCTGTTGTATTGGCTGTTTGCATGTTTTAAAAAACATTTTTTTGTCAAAATGACTCGACAAAGCTGTTGGAATGGCTAACTCTGCATACTTGTTTTTCAAACCATTTATTTGTCAAAGTGACTCGTCAAAGCTGTTGGCTTTTTGCATGTTTTAAAAAACTTTTTTTGTCAAGGTGACTCGTCAAAGCTGTTAGATGTCGAAGTGACTCGTCATAATGCTTTGGCAGACACGCGCGCGCGCGCGCGCGCGCGTGTGTGTGTGTGTGTGTGTGTGTGTGTGTGTGTGTGTGTGTGTGTGTGTGTGTGTGTGTGTGTATGGTTTTAAGGCAGCATGGGTACATTGCATACCCTGAAAGTAAATGTGCGTGCGTGCGTGTGTGTGCGCGTGCGTGCGTGCGTGTGTGTGCATGTGCGTGCGTGCGTGCATGCGTGCGTGCGTGCGCGCGCGTGTGTGTGTGTGTGTGTGTGTGTGTGGTTTTAGGGCAGCATGGGTACATTGCATACCCTGTAAGTACATGTGCATCACCATTTCCATGTCTACGCTGACTTCACAAAGTGACCTCTTGACTGTGTGTTACACAAAAGAGAGAAATTCTAAACTACCGTAACACTTTGCGAAAGGTTAGTTAGATTGTGTGTGTGTGTGTTTGTGTGTGTGTTTGTGTGTGTGTGTGTGTGTGTGTGTGTGTGTGTGTGTGTGTGTGTGTGTGTGTGTGTGTGTGTGTGTTGTGTGTGTGTGTGTGTGTGTGTGTGTGTTGCTGGAGCATGCACGACATTTGAGGCTTTTAGCACTTTGTGTGTGTGGCCTGTAAGTTGTTGAAAGCCAGAAGCACACAGCTGTGACGGTAATAGGGACCTAGTCTTCCCCTCCTCTCTCCTCCCCCCCCCCCCATGGGGATGCCGGGGGGGGGGGGGAGGGGCTCTTTCAGTAGAAATAGTATCCCCACCTTCTGGAAATTCTGTGCTACAAATTGCCTCTTTTTTTAATCACTCTCTTTGTATCTGCCTTGTTGCCTTGCTTTCTGTCATTTCTTCCTATCATTGCTGGTCCGTTCACCTGTATGTGTTCGATAAAATCTTACGTACTTTTCTCTTAGGATTTATGATTGGGTGCATGTATTAAACGCATTTTTGGCTCTAGGGAGATGAGATATACGGATGCAATTTTAGGTAATTTATACCCGCTTTTATGTATGTTTTAGTGTCCTTAGGTATGCTTAAATTTGTATTCAGGTGTGTTTTTTAAAACCGCTGTGCGATAAATTGGATGGAATGGTCAAGCCAGGGGTATGTTCTTAGATTATGTGCGCGAATGCATTGATATGCGTACTTTTCTTTTCTTTTCTTTTTCTTGTTGAAGTTTTGTATGTTTTGAAACGGGTAGAGCCCTGATATGGCTCTACACAGTCGGCTGGGCTTTAAACAACAATAACAACAATAAAAAAAAAAAGGCACCTAGCCTCTGATCAAATCAGATCACAGGTCGACTGTGGCTCTGTTGCCTTCATCAGTAGCTCCGTGTTGTTTTAGAGGTACAGTGAAAAAAGTTAACCCTTTGACTCCGGCGTCCTGTCCACCAACTGTAAAAACTTAACCCTTTGACTCCCTCAGCCTCCCTTTGGCTCCCTCAGCCTATCCACCAGCTTCCTGCAGACGGTGCCTTTTGAAAGTAGTGAACCACACTATGTCACTGGCTTGGTCTCACAAAGCGTTAACCCTTTCACTCCCACAGCCTGCCCATGAGATGCAAAAACTTAACCCTTTGACTCCCTCACCCTGTCCACCAGCTTCCTGCAGGAGGCTGGCATAGGGTGAGGGAGTAAATGGGTTAAGTTTTTGCTTTGATAACATGGTTGGCAATGCAGGATGCTGGTGGACAGGGTGCGGGAGTCAGGGGGTTAAAGAGCTACCATCCCAGCATTGTTGATTTTCAAATATTTATGTAGCCGATGCAAACGTATCTTGTTCTGTAAATGGATCGTGAAAGATGGATTTCAGTTGTTTTAAACTTGTTTTTATTCATTTTCAAATATATAGCTCATACAAACATTTTGAAATGTACACAATGTACAATCAACAGATCTAACAAAATGTAGAAAGAACAAGCATTCATTGCAGTATGTAGACATATATAAATATACATATATACATATACATATCTGTACACGCACATACATATACATATATATGTATACAGACCTACATATACACGTATACACACATCTACATACACATTCATATATATATAAACGTACATACACATACACCACATACACACATATATATATATATATATACACATACACATACATACATACACACATATACATATATACACATACAATCACATACACATATACACATATGCATACACATACAGAATGGATTTCAAAATTGCCTAGTTTCGTTTACGTGGAAGTACGCTGTTAAACTGTTTGAACCTTTGCTGTACTATGTTTTCTCTTTCTCTCTCTCTCTCTCTCTCTCTCTCTCTCTCTCTCTCTGTGTGTGTGTGTGTGTGTGTGTGTGTGTGTGTGTGGTGTGTGTGTGTGTGTGTGAGTGAGAGAGAGAGAGAGAGATTTCCTCAGCTCATTATGGAGTAGCCTTGAAGTTTTGTTGTTTTAACCAAATGTATTTGTGTAACAAAAATGTGACTTTTATTTGCTCTGCTGTTGAGGGAAGGGGGGGGGGAGGGGGGGAGAAGTCAACGGTCTCATAAAAAAACAACCTTAACCCTTTGACTCCAGCACCCTATCCACCAACTGCAAAACCTTAACCCATTGACTCCCTCACCCTTTCCACCGGCTTCCTGCAAAAACTTAACCCTTTGACTCCCTCACCCCTACCACCTGATGGAAAGGGTGAGGGAGTCAGAGGGTTCCTTTGATCCCTCACCCTTGCCACCAGCTTTCTGCAAGGGTGAGGGAGTCAGAGGGTTAAGTTTTTGCTTTGCTAGCAAGGTTGACGATGCAGGATGCTGGTGGACAGGGTGCAGGAGTCAAAGGGTTAACATTAGCACTTCTGTTGGTCGTTGAGTGAAAAGTACTTTCCCAGCATATCCCTGTATTTGTTTACTAAAAAGTACATTCCCAGGAAATCCCTTTTTTAATTTATTATTCTTTCTTCTTTAACCTTTGTGACACACTTAACGTTTTCCTTACAATTTCTTCAGGTTTGATTTCATCTGAAATTTTCATAAAGATCACAGTGGAAAAATGTGATCAATGAATAAGATAATGACTATAATTATTTTCTGTACCATTGATTTTTAAGGATCATTGCTCTTAGGCAGTTTCAGTTATGCCTCACCCTCACCCTCACCCTCACCCCACCCCATTTGTATTTTTAGCCCTGTAAGTTAAGGGAATGTCTGGTGATTCTTAAAAACGTTGTGCTCTTTTAGTTTTTTTGTTTGTTTGGTTTTTTTTGGCTGCACAAACTTTCTTGTATAAAATGGGAAATTGTTTCAGTGGCTTGACCAATTGTTTGGGATGTGACGATGGAAGAGGAAGTGCAGATGCACTAGGGAGTGGAAATGCACTAATGAACTGTGTGACCCCAACCTTTGGAACTTGGGTGATCACACTTTTTATGTTTAAGATTAATAGATGGAATTCAAAATGAGCTGTTTCATTAATTTTTTTTACGCTTAAGAGTTGCCTAGTGTAGTGGTTAGCGTGACAGACTATCAACTGAAAGGTTGTGGGTTCGATTCCCCCATCAGTCCTTTCAGAAATCTTTGTGGGATTTTTCGTCTCCAACCACTACCTACCCAGAGCCGAGTTTGTTATGGGCTCACTAGGAAGACTGGGACCACACAGTCGAGTCTCATCCATTTCACAGATGCCTCACAGAGGGTGTTGCTCAAATCTTCTGAGCAACGCCGCAGATGTCTGTATCTCTCAGGCCTGGTTGACACCAAGGTATGATAGGAAGTGTAGAGTACAGACAGCCCTGTCATGCGTCCTTGATCAGTAGCGTCATGATTGTCATTCTCAACACCATCAGTGTCATTGCATTGTAGAAATGTGCCAGCTTGTGCGGCCATTAAGGTGGCCTACAAAATGGAACACACGCGCGCGGGGGAACTCACACACACACACACACACACACACACACACACACACACACACACACACACCACACACACACAACACACACACACACACACACACACACACACACACACACACACACACACACACCGGATAACCAGCACAAGTGATCATCATCATAATAACCGTGAAACAATCCAGTGACATTACATTTCCAACAGCAAAACCAAATCAAAATGACAACGACACTGAGTCATACAGCTGACATAAACTGGAGGTGAAATGGTGTTAGAAATTACTTTCTTTAAAGATGAAAGATATTGCTCTCTATAATGACGAAATAAATTCCCCTGTAATGATGAGACAAACTGGTATGTTTTGAACCTAGTCTTCAGGTACAATGTATTTTCTGTCAAATTATGCTTTATAAAGAAAAGAACCTTTCTAAGTACAATGTATTTTGTGTCAAATTATACTTTATAAAGAAAAGAACCTTTCTAAGAGATAGATAGATAGAGAGAGAGAGAGAGAGAGAGAGAGAGAGAGAGAGAGAGAGAGAGAGAGAGAGAGAGAGAGAGAGAGTCTCCCTAAGTGCTATGCTCGCAAAAATATTAAAGCTTGTTCAATTTGCCTTTTCGGTAGTGTGTTGACCATTTTCAGCAATACATAGACTTCTCTGGATCTGACTTTTTCATTCACTTTTTTCTTTGTTACACACTTTTTCAGTGGCTGTAAAAAAAAAAAAACATAGAACACTGACTTTTTCAATGGTGTACTGACTTTTTTTGTGTGACTTTTGTCAGTGTTCATTGAAGTTTCCAGTGGTGTGCTGGCTGTTTTGAATTAAGTAGGCTACTGGCACTGCATTCAGTTTTTCAAGTGTGCACCTTTTTCAGTGATACTCAGTCCAACCGTTCTTTTCACCAAAGAACATAACTCTTGAGAGTCACGTAGGAATTATCTCCCATGTTGTAGAACTTCTCAAATCTGACACAGTTTCGCTACCCCATTCAGGTAGCATAGAAGCAGCTACAAAGCACAAAAAACCTAGAACACTGACTCTTTCAGTGGTACATTGATTGTTTTGTTGTTGTTGTTGTTTTTTTTGTTGTTTTTTATACTTCTGTCCATGTTCATTGAATTTTCCGTAAGCTCAGAACATTCCTCTGAGCTTACGGTTTTTGTGCTTTGTAGCTGCTTTTATGCTAGCTGAATGGGTAGCTCAAACTGTGTTAGATTTGAGAAGTTCTACAACATGGGAGATAATTCCTACGTGACTCTCAAGAGTTCTGTTCTTTGGTTAATATTGTAAAAATTCTCCCTGCTTCCCTCTTATTTCTTTGGTATAACCGTTGTTGTTTTTTTGTTAGAACACTTGACTCGTGTAGAATGTACATTCGTGTAGATCTGTTTACCATATGTGTGTGTGTGTGTGTCTCTGTGTGTGTGTGTGTGTGTGTGTGTGGTGTGTGTGTCTGTGTGTGTGTGTGCGAGAGATAGATAGATAGAGAGAGAGAAAGAGAGAGAGTTCATATTGCTTATAGCCCAGCCGACTACTAGAGCCATATCAGGGCTGACACCTCGTCAAAAAGGACAACCCGGTTAAGATAAAAAGACAACAGTTTAAAACCGTACTCACCATTAACCATGCAAGTCTAAAATGCAATTGAAGAAAACAGCTGTAAAATCGTATCAGGTGAGAGAGAGAGAGAGAGAGAGAGAGAGAGAGAGAGAGAGAGAGAATTTTCATTTCTAATGAGAGTTCACATGATCGCATGGGATATTGAGATTTCATATGCTGACATAAGATGATGGTTTATAAATAATTAGCTACTCTCTTGAAAAGTGGAAGATGATATAGCAGCTGGTTAATGGAGTTTGTGTTGTGTGTGTGTGTGTGTGTGTGTGTGTGTGTGTGTGTGTGTGTATGTTTAAGTGTGTGTTTGAGTATGTGTGTGTGTGTGTGTGTGTGTGTGTGTGTTTTGAGTGTGTGTGTGTTTTGAGTGTGTGTGTGTTTTGAGTGTGTGTGTGTGTGTTTAAGTGTGTGTGTGTGTTTGTGCGTGCGTGCGTGTGTGTGTGTGCGTGTGTGTGCGTGTGCATGAGGTGGGGGGGGGAAGAGAAAGAGAGGGAGAGAGACAGTGTTTATGTGTGTTTGTGTGTGTGTGTAAGAGAGAGAGAGGGGGAAGGAGAGAGAGAGAGAGAGTGTGTGTGTGAGTGAATGTGTGAGTGGGTGGGTGGAAGGGTGGGGGAAAAATGTGTGTGAATGTGTATGTGTGTGTGTGTGTGTGTGTTTTAAGTGTGTGTGTTTGAGTGTTTGTGTGTGTGTGTGTGTGTTGTAGTGTGTGTGTGTGTGTGTGTTGTAGTGTGCATGCGTATGTGTGTGTTTGAGTGCGTGCGTGTGTGTGTGCGTGTGCATGTAGGTGCAGGTGAGAGAGAGAGAGGTCATTATTTGTAATGGAAATCCATCCATTGGCATGTGATAATGACAGTTCACGTGCTGTTGTGGAATGATAGTTAATAAATAGGTTAGTTCACACATTATTCACGCTTGAGAAAAGGAAGATAAAATAGCATCTGGTTAATGGAGAGGAGAGAGAGAAAGAGAGTGTGTGTGTATGTGCGCGCGTGTGTGTGTGCGTACATGCGTGTGTGTGCCTCTGTGTGTGTGTGTGTGCGCGCGTGCATACGTGTGTGTGTGTGCATGTGCATGCGTGTGTGATAAAATAGCAACTGGCTAATGGAGAGAGAGTGTGTGTGTGTGTGCGCGCATGTGTATGTGTGTGTGCATGCATGCGTGTGTGTGTGTGCGTGCGTATGTGCGTGCATGCGTGTGTGTGTGCATGCATGCGTGTGTGATAAAATAGCAACTGCCTAATGGAAAGAGAGAGTGTGTGTTTGTGTGTGTGTGCGCGCGCATGTGTATATGTGTGTGCGTGCTTGCGTATGTGTTTATGTGTGTGCGTGCATATGTGCGTGCATGCGTGTGTGTGTGCATGCGTGTGTGTGTGCATGCGTCCGTGTGTGATAAAATAGCAACTGGCTAATGGAAAGAGAGAATGTGTGTTTTGTGTGTGTGTATGTGTGCATGCATGCATGTGTGTGTGTGTGGTGTGTGTGTGTGTGCATGCATGCTTGTGTGATAAAATAGCAACTGGCTAATGGAGAGAGAGAGAGAGTGTGTGTTTGTGTGTGGTGTGTGTTTGTGTGTGTGTGCGCACGTACATTTGTGTGTGTGTGAGTGCGTGCACGCCCATGTGTGCACGCCCGTCTGCCGAACGTGTCGACAGAAATTTCTTGACTGTTGATTGATGGACTCTTCTACCACATTTTGATTTTGTGGTCTGTTTCAGTTGATTGATAGACAATAATGCTGGCATGAGTGTGTGTGTGTGTGTGTATATATATATATATATATATATATATATATGTGTGTGTGTGTGTGTACGTGTGTGTGTGTTTGTGTGTGTGTATGTATGTATGTATATTGTGTGTGTGTATTTATTGTGTCTGTGTTTATTGTGTATGTGTATGTATGTATGTATGTATGTATGTATGTATGTATGTATGTATGTGTGTGTGTGTGTGTTTGTTCTTTCTTGTGTGCGTGGTGTGTGTGTGTGTGTGTGTATACGTGTGTGTGTGTATGTATGTATGTATGTATATTGTGTGTGTGTATTTATTGTGTCTGTATTTATTGTGTGTGTGTATGTATGTATGTGTGTGTGTTCGTTTGTTCTTTCTTGTGTGAGCGCGCGCGCGCGTGTGTGTGTGTGCGCGCGTGCGTGTGAGAGTGAGGGAATACTTGGAGTGTATATATATATATATATATATATATATATATATGTGTGTGTGTGTGTGTGTGTGTGTGTGTGTGTGTGTGTGTTGTATGTGTGTGTATGATGCATGTGTGCATGTGAGAGTGAGGGAATACTTGGTTATGTGTATGTGTGTGTGTGTTCTTTCTTTCTTTTGTGTGTGTGTGTGTGTGTGAAAGTGAGGGAATTCTTTGTGTGTGTGTGTGTGTGTGTGTGTGTGTGTGTGTGTGTGTGTGTGTGTATAAAATCATGTGTGTGAGTGTGTTGTGTGTTTGTATGTGTGTGTGTGTGTATGCGTGCGTGCGTGCGAATGAGAGAGAGAGAGAGGGGGAGAGAGAGAGAGAGAAAAGCGGTAATCATCATGACGATGTCTGTTTTGAAACCAGTCTGGGTCTTTGAAACCAATCTGGGTGACATTGAGGACATCTCCTAAAATTAGGTTTGTCTCCGGGTTGTTGGGTGCTAGCTGTGACACTGTATGGCGAAACTGCTTGCTCGTTTACTTTCCCAGCCCGACAAAACAGCTGTATTTTTGTTGTTGTTGTTTTTTTTTTTCTCTCCTCTAAATGTTGGTATTGGTTGTTTGTTATTTTGTTTTGTTTTGTTTTTTTTGCTATTTGCTTGTCTCCACAAAGGCCAGTTGGGTTGAAAATTTGTGCCTGTCTTGTCTGGTTGTATTAAAATAGGTGTTGTGATTCTGTTTTTCTGGTTCCTTCATTCTTTTCCATTTTAAGTATATCCTCGACAAAGGCCGGTTGGGCTGAAATTTTGTACCTGTCTTGTCTGGTTGTATTTAATAGGTGTTGTGATTCTGTTTTTCTGGTTCCTTCATCTGGTTGTATTAAATAGGTGGTGTGGTTCTGTTTATCTGGGTTTTTTTTTTTCTGGTTCCATCTTCTTTTCCATTTTAAGTATATCCTCGACAAAGGCCAGTTGGCTGAAAATTTGTACCTGTCTTGTCTGGTTGTATTAAATAGGTGTTGTGATTCTGTTTTTCTGGTTCCTTCTTCTTTTCCATTTTAAGTATCATCATCATCATCATCATCAGGTGCCCTGCCGCATGGCATTGGCGACCATGGACTTCCATCCATCTCTATCTTTCGTTGCCCCTAGCATCTCCCCCACCATTCCCATCCCCAGCCACTCTGCAAGTCCGTCCAGCACTCTCTCCCCGGGTCCACCCGGTGCCCCCCCCCTCCCCCAGCCCTCCCGCCACGACCAGGCGCTCCAAATCCCCCTTCCTCACAAAATGGCCCACAAATGTTGCCTGTCTTTTCCTAATCTTCCCTATGAGTGATCCACCTGTGTCTGCCTCCATCAAGACCGTCCCGCCTGTCCTCCTAGCCGTCCATGGAACTCCCAACATTCCTCTCAGAAACCACATCTTGGCTGCTCCAATCCTGCCCTGGCCCTGCCTGCCGACTGTCCACGCCTCGCATTTTAAGTATACGCTCGACAAAGGCCAGTTGGGTTGAAAAATTGTGCCTGTCTTGTCTGGTTGTATTAAATAGGTGTTGTGATTCTGTTTTTCTGGTTCCTTCATATCTGGTTGTATTAAATAGGTGTTGTGATTCTGTTTTTCTGGTTCCTTCATATCTGGTTGTATTAAATAGGTGTTGTGATTCTGTTTTTCCTGTTTCCTTCATATCTGGTTGTATTAAATAGGTGTTGTGATTCTGTTTTTCTGGTTCCTTCATATCTGGTTGTATTAAAATAGGTGTTGTGATTCTGTTTTTCCTGTTTCCTTCATATCTGGTTGTATTAAATAGGTGTTGTGATTCTGTTTTTCTGTTTCCTTCATATCTGGTTGTATTAAATAGGTGTTGTGATTCTGTTTTTCTGGTTCCTTCATATCTGGTTGTATTAAATAGGTGTTGTGATTCTGTTTTTCCTGTTTCCTTCATATCTGGTTGTATTAAAATAGGTGTTGTGATTCTGTTTTTCTGTTTCCTTCATATCTGGTTGTATTAAATAGGTGTTGTGATTCTGTTTTTCCTGTTTCCTTCATATCTGGTTGTATTAAAATAGGCGCTGTGATTCTGTTTTTCTGTTTCCTTCATATCTGGTTGTATTAAATAGGTGTTGTGATTCTGTTTTTCTGGTTCCTTCATATCTGGTTGTATTAAATAGGTGTTGTGATTCTGTTTTTCTGGTTCCTTCATATCTGGTTGTATTAAATAGGTGTTGTGATTCTGTTTTTCTGGTTCCTTCATATCTGGTTGTATTAAATAGGTGTTGTGATTCTGTTTTTCCTGTTTCCTTCATATCTGGTTGTATTAAATAGGTGTTGTGATTCTGTTTTTCTGGTTCCTTCATATCTGGTTGTATTAAATAGGTGTTGTGATTCTGTTTTTTCTGTTTCCTTCATATCTGGTTGTATTAAATAGGTGTTGTGATTCTGTTTTTTCCTGTTTCCTTCATATCTGGTTGTATTAAATAGGTGTTGTGATTCTGTTTTTCTGGTTCCTTCATATCTGGTTGTATTAAATAGGTGTTGTGATTCTGTTTTTCCTGTTTCCTTCATATCTGGTTGTATTAAATAGGTGTTGTGATTCTTGTTTTTCTGGTTCCTTCATATCTGGTTGTATTAAATAGGTGTTGTGATTCTGTTTTTCTGGTTCCTTCATATCTGGTTGTATTAAATAGGTGTTGTGATTCTGTTTTTCTGGTTCCTTCATATCTGGTTGTATTAAATAGGTGTTGTGATTCTGTTTTTTCTGTGTTGCCTTCATTCTGTTTGTTATTAAAATAGGCGCTGTGTTCTGTTTTTTCCTGTTTCGCCTTCATATCTGGTTGTATTAAATAGGCGCTGTGATTCTGTTTTTCTGGTTCCTTCATATCTGGTTGTATTAAATAGGTGTTGTGATTCTGTTTTTCTGGTTCCTTCATATCTGGTTGTATTAAATAGGTGTTGTGATTCTGTTTTTCTGGTTCCTTCATATCTGGTTGTATTAAATAGGTGTTGTGATTCTGTTTTTCTGGTTCCTTCATATCTGGTTGTATTAAATAGGTGTTGTGATTCTGTTTTTCTGGTTCCTTCATATCTGGTTGTATTAAATAGGTGTTGTGATTCTGTTTTTCTGTTTCCTTCATATCTGGTTGTATTAAATAGGCGCTGTGATTCTGTTTTTCCTGTTTCCTTCATATCTGGTTGTATTAAAATAGGCGCTGTGATTCTGTTTATCTGTTTTTCTGGTTCCTTCTTCTTTTCCATTTTAGGTATATGCTCGACAAAGGACAGTTGGGCTGAAAATTTGTGCCTGTCTTGTCTGGTTGTATTAAATAGGTGTTGTGATTCTGTTTTCCTGTTTTTCTGGTTCCTTCTTCTTTCTCATCAGTTTTCTGAATTTGTAAGATGTAGCTGGGTATGTGGCAGACTGACATCTGCTGGACTTGGCCCTGGTTTTGTTGGTTTTGGGTTTGTTTGGCTTTTTTGTTGTTGCCTGGTTTTGTTGGTTTTGGGTTTGTTTGGCTTTTTTGTTGTTGCCTGGTTTTGTTGGTTTTGGGTTTGTTTGGCTTCTTTGTTGTTGCCTGGTTTTGGGTTTGTTTGGCTTTTTTGTTGTTGCCTGGTTTTGTTGGTTTTGGGTTTGTTTGGCTTTTTTGTTGTTGCCTGGTTTTGTTGGTTTTGGGTTTGTTTGGCTTTTTTGTTGTTGCCTGGTTTTGTTGGTTTTGGGTTTGTTTGGCTTTTTTGTTGTTGCCTGGTTTTGGGTTTGTTTGGCTTTTTTGTTGTTGCCTGGTTTTGTTGGTTTTGGGTTTGTTTGGCTTTTTTGTTGTTGCCTGGTTTTGTTGGTTTTGGGTTTGTTTGGCTTTTTTGTTGTTGCCTGGTTTTGTTGGTTTTGGGTTTGTTTGGCTTTTTTGTTTGTTGCCTGGTTTTGTTGGTTTTGGGTTTGTTTGGCTTTTTTGTTGTTGCCTGGTTTTGTTGGTTTTGGGTTTGTTTGGCTTTTTTGTTGTTGCCTGGTTTTGGGTTTGTTTGGCTTTTTTGTTGTTGCCTGGTTTTGTTGGTTTTGGGTTTGTTTGGCTTCTTTGTTGTTTTTGTTTTAGCTGTTACCTGGTGGTTTTAGTCTTTATAAGGGTATGTTTTCTCTCTCTCTCTCTCTCTCTCTCTCTCTCTCTCTCTCTCTGTCTCTCTTTTTCTGCCTCTCCTGTCTCTATTTCTCTCTCTCTCTCTCTTTCTCTCTTTCACTTTCTCTCTCTTTCTCTGTGAAAGGCTGTGTGTGTGTGTGTGCGCGCGCACGCGCGCGCGCGAATCTAGGCATACGTCACAATTGTTGTTGTACTATGTGGATGATCTGATCCCTGGTTGTGTTTTTGGCGAGAACGATGTGCACGTGTGGAGCAAGACCAGTGTCTGCACATTTTGTTTCTGAACATGGGTTTATAAAGGAATGTGGAATTGAATTGGGAGGGAGCATTGTGTTACGGGAGTTAAGTCTTTACCACCTCACTCCCTAGACGGCTGGTCAGGAGTTGTGTGACTACCTTTTATTAGATGTTTCTGGAAATCTGAACACGGCTGTATGAGAGGGGAGGGAGGGAGAGAGAGAGAGAGTTGTGAAGGCCATCGACTTATACACACCATTGATACACATGTATCATCATCATCATCAAGTGCCCTGCCGCATGGCGTTGACGATCATTGCCCTCCATATGTATCTATCTCTTGTTGCCTCAAGCACATCTTCCACCCTCTCTGTCCTCAGCCACACTGCAAATCCGTCCAATATTTTCTTCCTGGGTCTACCTGGTGTTCTCTTTCCCTCCAGCTTTCCCGTTGTGACCAGTGCTCTAGTTCCCCTTTCCTCATAAAATGGCCTATAAATGTTGCCTGTCTTTTCCTAATCTTCAGTATGAATGATCTACTTGTGTCTGCCTACATCAAGACTGTCTCGTTTGTTTTCTTTGCTGTCCATGGAACTCTCAATATTCTTCTTAGAAACCACATCTCGGCTGCCTCGATCTTGTTCTGGCTTTGCTTGTTGACTGTCCACGCCTCACAACCGTATAACATTATCGGTTCTATGTAACATTGAAGAGCTGATAGGCATTTGTTGGTAAGAATGTTTTTCATCTTATTGAATTCTGTTTTGGATTGGCCGATTCTGCTGGCTATTTCTGATGTGCACCTGCCGTCTGTTGAGATGATCGTTCCCTGATATTTAAACGTATCAACCTGTCTCAAGGCTGTGCCGTTTGCTGTTATTTTGCATGAGGGGATTTCATGTTTTATACTGATTACCATGACATCAGTCTTCTTGCTATTTAGCTCCAACCCTTTATTTTTGCTTTCTATTTCTATTATATTCACAAGGTTTTGTAGGTCCCTTTCATTTTCTGCAATTAGCATGGTGTCATCTGCGTAACGAATGTTGTTTATAATTTTTCCTTCAACCTTTAATCCTGGGTATTCTTCAAGGTTTCTCATGATGTTTTTGCTGTAAAGTGAAAATAGATCTGGTGACAGAACGCAATCTTGCCTGACTCCTCTTTTGATATTTTGGAAAAGAGCTTATATCTTTTTCTATTCTCATTGCAGCTGTTTGTTCCCAATACATATTTCTGATTATTCGTAGACATTTTCCATGAATACTGAGTCTGTCTAGTTGGTTGATCAATTCTTCATGTCTTACCTGATCGAAAGCCTTGGTATAATCAACAAAGCATGAATATAAATCTTTATTCAACTCGATTGACCTCTCTATGATAGTTCTTAGGATGTATATGGCATTAATAGTTCCTTTCCCTTCGACAAATCCCACACTGTTCTTGTACTATTTCTCTTTTGATTCCATTCCTTTTCTTCATCATGATTATTCTTAATAGGATTTTTGTTACATGACTCATCAAGCTGATTGTGCGATGGAGTTCGCATTCTATAGCCCCTGTTTTCATTGGAAGTGCAATGAAAATTGATTTTGACATATCTTTTGGGGATTTTTCCAGTGTCATAAATTTCATTTAGGAGGACTTATTTTTTCAATACCAAATTCCTCCAGGGCTTCAGTTATATCTGTAGTAATATTTCTGGTCCTGGGGCTTTTCCTGTTTCATCTTTTTTCAGTGCTGTTCTTACTTCATCTTTCATTATGGATGGTCCTTCAACGTTCTTTCTTATAATGTGTTCTTCGTTTCTGTCATTTTCAAAAAGGTCTTTAATGTACTCTCCCCATCTGTGCTTATATTTTGTCTTTTTCCATGATAAGCGTACCATCTTTCGATTTTAAGTAAAGTAACCAGTTGATGTGCATGTCTTTTTCCTGTGGACAAATTCTTCAGTTCTTCTGTACATACCCTGAGGATCTGTTTTGTGTCGGTCTTCTATTTCTTTGCACTTTGTTTTCAGCCGAGCTTCTTTAGCTTCATTGCACCTATTCCTGATTTCTTTATCTTCCTGTGTATCTCCTCCCTTCCCTTTTCTTCCTCCGTTCTTCCATCAAGCGTATACTTTCTTTTGTCATCCAGTTCTTTTTTGCTTTTCTATCTACTTTAGGGATTTCTTCACAAGCTTCATTTATCGAGTTTCTCAACTTTGTCCATTGTTCCTCACGTCACCAACGTCTTCCAGAGTACTGAATTTGTTTTTGAACATGCCCGTTAATTTTTTTATGTATCGCTTCATCTGTCTTTAAGAGTCCATGATTGAGTTTGATGTTGCTCTTAGTCTGTTTCCTTTTCTTTAATTTCAGCCTGAATCTTCCCATTACAGGATTGTGGTCACTGTTGCAGTCTGCACCTGGTAGTGTTTTTGCTGTCAGCACAGAATTTGCTGACACATGCACACATAGATTCACATATATAAACGTAATGCAAGTGCGTGCGTACATAATGTTTAATACAACCATATACCTGCACACGTACATGCTCATAGAAATCATAAATATAATACATAAGAGAGAGAGAGAGAGAGAGAGAGAGAGAGAGAGAGAGAGAGAGAGAGAATTTTTTTTTTTTGGTGGTGCTGGAGAGTTTTGTTCCTGACTTATTTTAGATTTTTTTTTCAAAGTTGCATTCCTCTCGATTTTGTTTTGTTTTGATCACAGTCATGTATTTCCATGAAAAGCAACCAGTTGAGTCTTGACAGTAAATGGTGACAGTCTTCTCTCTGAGCCCATACTCACTCAGTCTGGTTGGGCCAAGTGTAAAAGAAAAAAGTATAATACTGTTATACGCCCCAGCGTCGGCGTGTTTGTTGGAGGTGCAGAAATAGATATATAATCTGCTGTGTTGTCAGTTGGTGAGAAAATGGCAGCAACACGCTTGAAACAGAGTGGCTAGGACTTGAAATGAATAGTTTTACAAGCCTCTCATAAAACTGAAAAACCTGCCGCTGAGGTTACACATCACAATGTGCCGTTCATTCTTTTATTGCCAGACATGGGAATTGAATCTGTTTTTGGATCAGCATTTTGTGTCATTCATTTTCCGAGGTACACTTTTTTTTTTTTTTTTTTTTTTGCTCGGCTCGTTGGTTCTTTTGACAGAACCCTGGCCTCAAATATCTGGTGTCGGGAATTCAATCCTCGCCTGCAGCATTAACCCTTTGACTCCCGCACCCTATCCACCAACTGCGAAAACTTAACTCTTTGACTCCCTCACCCTATCCCCAAGCTTCCTCTGTAGGAAGCTGGTGGATAGGGTGAGGGAACCAAAGAGTTAAAGTTTTTACTTTTATAGTTAGTTTGACAAGGTAGGACGTTGGTGGACAGGGTGCAGGAGTCAAAGGGTTGGGATTTGTTTTTCTTCCATACTATTAACCCTTTGACTCCCACAAGCTTCCAACTGCGAAGACTTAACCCTTTGACTCCCTCACCCTATCCACCAGCTTCCTCTGCAGGAAGCTGGTGGATAGGGTGAGGGAGTCAGAGGGTTAAGTTTTTGCTTTGCTAGCATGGTTGACAAGGCAGGACGTCGGTGGATAGGGTGCGAGAGTCAAAGGGTTAAAAACGGCCTGTTCCTTGCTCATGTTAATATGTCTTTGTGCCTGGTGTTATCAGGTGAGTGTTGCAGAGAACTCCCCCCCCCCCCCCCCCCACTCTTTTCCCGTATCAAGATCTTGCCAGTGCCTAGGGTTTTCCATATGCTTGGAGAGTCTGCTGGCAGATTTGGTTGGAGCACCTATGGAATTGCCTGAGCGCGATGAATCCGTTTCAACATAATTCGGACTAAACCTGTTTGGTTTTGCGTTTCTTCCGTAATATTAGCCCTTCGACTCCCGCACCTAGCTACCAACTGCAAAAAAATTAACCCTTTGACTCCCTCACCCTATCCACCAGCTTCCTGCAGGAAGAGTGTGGATAGGGTGAGGTAGTCAAAGGGTTAAGTTTTTGCTTTGCTAGCATGGTTGACAATGCAGGATGCTGGAGGACAGGGTGCGGGAGTCAAAGGGTTAAAGCTGACGTTTGGGAATACAAATTATACCAGACTCTGCCATTGTCAGCACTGTTATGGACTTTGGTGAGGATACTTTTAACCCTTTGACTCCAGCACCATATCCACGCCTGAAAAAACAACCCTTTGACTCCTCACCCTATCTACCAGTTTCCAACAGGAAGCTGGTGAATAGGTTGAAAGAGTCAAAGGGTTAAGTTTTTGGTTTGTTATCATTGATGACGATGCAGGATACTAGTAGATAGGGTGCGGGAGTCAAAGGGTTAATATAACACAGTTTCAGTTTCAGTTTGTCAAGATAACGTCTCCACACTCAGAGTAAATTCCATATACATTGATACCAGGTGATAGGGAAGATCCAAAATGATTGTGTTTTAAGTTATAAGTCCATTGTACTGTTATATGCAATCATCATCATCATCAGGTGCCCTGCCGCATGGCGTTGGGGATCATGGACTTCCATCTGTCTCTATCTCTCGTTGCCCCCAGCATCTCCCCCACCCTTCTCGTCTCCAGCCACTCTGCAAGTCCGTCCAGCATTTTCTCCCTGGGTCTACCCGGTGCTCTCTTTCCCTCCAGCTTTCCCGTTGTGACCAGGTGCTCCAAATCCCACTTCCTCATAAAATGGCCTATAAATGTTGCCTGTCTTTTCCTAATCTTCCTTATGAGTGATCTACTTGTTATATGCAATATAGGCAAATATTAGTGTTCACCTTAAAACAGCCCCTGTGGCGATGCCGGTGGGCTCTTTCAGTATAAATAGTATCCCCCTTCTGGAAATTCTGTGCTAGAAATTTCGTCTTTCTGTCACTCTCTTTGTTTCTTTCTTCCTCCTTTGCTTTCTGTCATTTCTTCCTATCATTTTCTGCCTTGCTGGTCCATTCACCTGTCTGTGTGTGATAAAACCTTAGGTACTTTTTCTTAGGATTGATTGTTGGGTACATGTATTAAGGGCATTTTTGGCTAAAGGGAGGCGAGATATGCGGAATCAATTTTAGGTCATTTATACCCGTTTTTATTTAGATATGTTTTGGTGTCCTTAGGTATGCTTAAATTTGTATTCAGATATATTTTTTAATTCCCAGGTGCGATGGGTTAGACGGAGTGGTCAACGACAGGGGCATGTCCTTAGATTGCGTGTGCGAATGCATTGATATGTGTACTTAATTTTCTTTTCTTCGTTTTTTTTTCCTGTTGAAGTTTTGTATGTTTTGAAGCGGTTATAGCCCTGATGTGGCTCTACACAGTTGACTGTGCTTTAAGCAACAATAACAATAACTTCAAAAACAGGGTTACAGTCACATTTGGGTAAATTCATCCATGACTTGGATATTGTTTCGTCATTACGAGCTGGCGGTAGATAAGATCTGCTGGCATTCAGTCTCAGTTGTAGCAAACCCCGTTGTGTCATGCACTAAGCTGCTCTGTCACTAAAGCGGATTATATTTTGGTGCAAAATGCAGTGATGCACCAAGTGCCCACGTCAGCCTTAATTGAAAAGCCGGAGTGTACAGAGCTGAGTATGACAAATTGCAGAGTGGAGACCGCTAATGCACTCCAGTACGGGCCATGTGTCGCCGGGTTTGGAAAGGTGCAGCTTTCTGTCAGGTTATTCACAAAGGCTGTTTTTTATTTTGTGAAGGCTGGATTCAGTGATGATTATGTTTAAACATGTAGGAGACGTGCTACTTTATATTGTGTTGACAGGAAGCCGGCAGGACCATGGTTTTGTTGAAATGTGATCAGTGGGTGGAAACTATAGTCACTGAACATGGGGCTAGATGAGGGGTGGAGGGAATGGAGGAGGAGGGTAAGAGAGATGACATTAAAAAAAATAACAGGTAGTGATTTGGGTCATAGTTTTTGAGGTTAATACTTTGATGTTTGTTCTGTGCTGTTCTGTGTAGTTGATAGATTGGTGGTGGTTGTGGTAGTATAGTTGTTCTTTTTTCCTGCCTGCAAGTTTAGTACCTACCTGTGTTGTCACTTAAGTAGGTTAATAGTGTAAGAGTTGTCTTGCAGAGGTACACTTGGTGGGATTTTAGAAACAGGATTTCAGTGCAGTCAGCTTTGCCCCTATCTGTACCCCTGTAAAAATGCCAAGGGCTCTTTTAGTGTAAATAGTATCTCTAGTATCTCCACCTTTTGGAAATTCTGTGCTAGAAATGTCATCGTTTCTGTCACTGTCTTTGTCTCTGACTTATTTGCTTTCTGTCATCTGTTCCTGAAATCCCCCCATGGGGATGTTGGAGGCTCTTTCAGTATAAACAGTATCCCCACCTTCTGGAAATTCTGTGCCAGAAATTTCCTCTTTTCTGTCACTCTCTTTGTTTCTGCCTTGTTCCTTTGTTTTCTGTCGTTTCTTCCTATTACTTTCTGCCTTGCTGGTCCATTCACCTGTATGTGTTCGATAAAGTCTTACGTACTTTTTCTTAGGACTGATAATTGGGTACATGTATTAAGTACATTTTTGGCTGTAGGGAGGTGAGATATGTGGAAGCAATTTTAGGTAATTTATACCCGTTTTTATATATGTTTTGGTGTCCTTAGGTATGCGTAAATTTGTATTCAGGTGTGTTTTTTAAATCCATGATTGGACGAAGTGGTCAACGCCAAGGGCATGTCCTTAGATTATGTGCGCGAATGCATTAATATGCGTACTTAATTTTCTTTTCTTTTTTTTTTTTCCTGTTCAATTTTTGTATGTTTTGAAGCGGTTATAGCCCTGATATGGCTCTACGCAGTCGGCTGGGCTTTAAACAACAGTAACAATAACAATACCTTCAAAACAGAGTCACAGTCACATTTGGGTAAATTCATCCATGACTTGGATATTGTTTCGTCATTACGAGCTGGCGATAGATAAGATCTGCTGGCATTCAGTCTCAGTTGGCCCTCGTTTCTGGCACTCTGTTTGTCTCTGTCTCGTTGTTTGCTTTATGTCATCTGTTCCTGAAATCCCCCCATGGGGTTGCTGGGGACTCTTTCAGTCTAAATAGTATCCCCACCTTCTGGAAATTTTGTGCTAGAAACTGACTCTTTTCTGTCACTCTCGTTGTTTCTTTCTTACTGTATGTGCTCTATAAAGTCTTTCTTTCTCTTAGGATTGATAATTGGGTACATGTATTTAGTGCCTTTTTGTCGCTAAGGAAATGTAGTGTGCAGAAGCAATTTTAGGTAACTTAGGCCTGTTTTTATGTCTGTTTTAGTGTCCTTAGTTATTTGATATGTGTGTTCAGGTTTTTTTGTTTTAGAATATCCTGGTGATAAATTGGACAGAGTGTTCAACGCCAGGGCATATCTTTAGATTCTATGCGCGAATGATTTTCATTTCCTTTTTATTCTTTTCTCCAGTCAGGCATGGTGCAATTTTTGAGGTGGTGATAGCCCTGACATGGCTGTGCACAGTCGGCTGGGCTTTAAACAATAATAATAGCAATGACCAGTCGCCGTGGTATAGTGGTTAACGCAACGGACTACTGACTGGAAGGTTGTGGGTTCGAATCCCCATCAGTACCTTCAAAAATCATTGTGGGATTTTTCGGCTCCAACCGGCTCCTACCCAGAGTTGGGCGTGCTATGAGCTCATTGGGAAGACTGGAACCACACAGTCGAGTCTCATCCACTTCGCGGATGCGTCATTGAGGGTGTTGCTCAGATCTTCTGACCAACACCGCAGGTGTCTGTATCTCTCAGGCCTGGTTGACGCCAGGATATATTATGATAGTAAGCGTAGAGTACAACCCTGTCACACAGTCTCAATCCTAGATGGAACTCCATAGCATCATGATTATCATCCACATCGACATCATCATCATCGCATAATAAAAACTGTTCCAGCTTCTGTGGCCATTGAAGTGGTGTAGAAAATGGGACGGGAAACAAAAAAGGTGAGCACAAAGGTAACCTCCCTGAGTGCATTGATCCCATAAAAAATAGATCTTTTTTTCAGTTTTCTCTTCCAAAGTTTGCGACACTCGATTACTCCTGTCAAAATTCAAGATCAAGTTGCTCCAGTGAGGACTTACATAACTGAATCTCTGCAAGTATGTGCACATATTGTGGGTCAGCACAATAGCAATAACTCCACTTCAGCAGACAGGAAAGACAGAAAGACTTATGTAAAAAGTCGGGCGCCTTTCTGACTGAGGGCTATTGAATTTTAATTGCCCGATACATAAAAGAAAAGCTGTTTCGGCACGTCTTGTGTCGTGTGTCTATAGCGTGACGCCCGTTGTTCTTGTGCTGCCTTGGACAGTGTGTGGTTGTTAACGATTGTTGCCTTGTGAAAAGAAATGTGTATTTTTTGTTGCCGTGTCATTGTTGTTGTTTTCTTTAACGTACACACACGCGCGCGCGCGCACACACACACACACACACACACGCCTGCATGCTCGCTCACAGACACATACGCGCAAGCACACACACAGGAACACATACACACGCTCACTCACACATATATGCATGCACACATACACATGCACGCACACACACAGTCACACACACACACACATACACACACACCTGCATGCACACACACACACGCTCACTCATGCACGCACACACATACGCGCACGCACACACAGATACACACACACACGCACACAGACACACACAAGCATGCATGCACGCATGCATGCCACACACACTCACATGACACACACATGCACAGAACATGTGCGCGCGCCACACACACACACACACACGCACACACACACACACACGCTCAGATACCAACACAGGCATACGCACATGACGCACACATGTGCCACACACGCACACACATGCACACACACACACACACACACATATACACACACAGGCTTTTTCAGGGCGCGTGCGCACGCACACCACACACACACACACACACACACACACACACCACACACACACACACACACACACAACACCACACACCACAACATACACACACACACACAGAGGCGTTTTCAGGGCACACCCACACTGAGATGAGCACACACACACACACACAAAACACCCACAACCAAGTCTCTGTTTTATAAAACGCAGCAAGCCCCATGCTTGTGACTTAGTCAACTTTAAGGATATCCTGTGTCGTTTCCTGGTTCCGATGTAAGGGCTATTGCTTGTGTCGCCTACTTCGGTTTTGGAATTTAAGAAGGAAAACTGTTTCATCGTGAGTAACAGGTTTTACGCTAAGCAACCATAGCATGTTACTGAACCAGCTTTCTGCTTCCATTAAAAAAAGAGGTTGCGCATTGGAGATGTGGAGGTTGTTCCAGAAGGATTTAGCCTGCTGTTGTTTCAAGAAGGATCTGTTATGCTTATCCCTTTCGCTGTCGCAGCCTGTCCATAAACTGCAAAAACTTAACGCTTTCACTCCCTCATTTTCCTACAGTAAGCTGGTGGATAGAGTGAGGGAGTGAAAGGGTTTAAATTTTTGCTTTGTTGTCATGGCTGACAATGCAGATTGCTGGCAGACAGGGTGAGGGAGTCAGAGGGTTAAGTTTTTGCTTTGTTATGGCTAACAATGCAGGATGTTGGCAGATAGGGTGAGGGAGTCAAAGGGTTGTTTTTGCTTTGTTTGATGGCTGACAATGCAGGATGCTGGCAGACAGGGTGAGGTAGTCAGAGGGTTAAGTTTCTGCTTTGTTGTGATGGCTGACAATGCAGGATGCTGGCAGACAGGGTGAGGGAGTCAAAGGGTTAAGTTTCTGCTTTGTTGTGATGGCTGACAATGCAGGATGCTGGCAGACAGGGTGAGGGAGTCAAAGGGTTAAGTTTTTGCTTTGCTGTGATGGCTGACAATGCAGGATGCTGGCAGACAGGGTGAGGGAGTCAAAGGGTTAAGTTTTTGCTTTGTTGTGATGGCTGAAAATGCAAGGTGCTGGCAGACAGGGTGAGGGAGTCAAAGGGTTAAGTTTTTGCTTTGTTGTGATGGCTGACAATGCAGGATGCTGGCGGACAGGGTGAGGGAGTTGGAGGTTAACCCTTTGACTACCGCACCCTGTCCAGCAGCATCCTGCGTTGCCAGACATGCTAACAAAGCAAAAACTTAACCCTTTGATTCCCTCATCCTATCCACCAGCTTCCTGCAGGAAGCTGGTGGATAGGGTGAGGGAATCAAAGGGTTAAGTTTTTGCAATTTGTAGATAGGGTGTGGTAGTCAAAGGGTTAAACGGTTCCACAGTTCTCTTCCTGTGTATATTCCTGTATGTATTTATGTATCAGTACACTGAATATGTATATGTTTATGTATCAGTCCACAGTTAATGTGTGTGTATTTATGTATCAATCCATAGTTGGTATGTATTTATGTATCAGTACACTGTGAATATGTATGTATTTATGTATCAATCCACAGTTAGTGTGTATTTATGTATCAATCCGTAGTTTGTATTTATGTATCAGTACACTGTGAATATGTATGTATTTATGTATCAGTCCACAGTTAATGTGTATTTATGTATCAATCCACAGTTAATGTGTGTGTGTATTTTGTATCAATCCACAGTTAATGTGTGTGTATTTTGTATCAATCCACAGTTAATGTGTGTGTATTATGTATCAATCCACAGTTAATGTGTGTGTATTATGTATCAATCCACAGTTAATGTGTGTGTGTATTATGTATCAATCCACAGTTAATGTGTGTGTATTTATGTATCAATCCACAGTTAATGTGTGTGTGTATTATGTATCAATCCACAGTTAATGTGTGTGTATTATGTATCAATCCACAGTTAATGTGTGTATTATGTATCAATCCACAGTTAATGTGTGTATATTATGTATCAATCCACAGTTAATGTGTGTGTTATGTATCAATCCACAGTTAATGTGTGTGTGTATTATGTATCAATCCACAGTTAATGTGTGTATTATGTATCAGTCCACAGTTAATGTGTGTGTATTATGTATCAATCCACAGTTAATGTGTGTGTATTATGTATCAATCCACAGTTAATGTGTGTGTATTATGTATCAATCCACAGTTAATGTGTGTGTATTATGTATCAATCCACAGTTAATGTGTGTGTATTATGTATCAATCCACAGTTAATGTGTGTGTATTATGTATCAATCCACAGTTCATGTGTGTGTATTATGTATCAATCCACAGTTAATGTATGTATTATGTATCCACAGTTAATGTGTGTATTATGTATCAGTCCAAGTTAATGTGTGTATTATGTATCAATCCACAGTTAATGTGTGTGTATTATGTATCAATCCACAGTTAATGTATTATGTATCAATCCACAGTTAATGTGTGTGTGTATTTATGTATCAATCTACAGTTAATGTGTGTGTATTATGTATCAATCCACAGTTAATGTGTGTGTATCATGTATCAATCCACAGTTAATGTGTGTGTATTTATGTATCAATCCACAGTTAATGTGTGTGTATTATGTATCAATCCACAGTTAATGTGTGTGTATTTATGTATCAATCCACAGTAAATGTGTATTATGTATCAATCCACAGTTAATGTGTGTGATTATGTATCAATCAACAGTTAATGTGTGTGTATTTATGTATCAATCCACAGTTAATGTGTGTGTATTATGTATCAATCCACAGTTAATGTGTGTGTATTATGTATCAATCCACAGTTAATGTGTGTGTATTATGTATCAATCCACAGTTAATGTGTGTGTAATTATGTATCAATCCACAGTTCATGTGTGTGTATTATGTATCAATCCACAGTTAATGTATGTATTATGTATCCACAGTTAATGTGTGTATTATGTATCAGTCCACAGTTAATGTGTGTGTATTATGTATCAGTCCACAGTTAATGTGTGTGTATTTTGTATCAATCCACAGTTAATGTGTGTTTATGTATCAATCCACAGTTAATGTGTGTGTATTAAGTATCAATCCTCAGTTAATCTGTGTAATTATGTATCAATCCACTGTTATTATTTTTCTTTAAAGCCCAGCCAACTGCATAGAGCCATATCAGGGCTATAACCGCTACAAAACACACACAATACTTCAGCAGGGGGGAAATAATCTAAGGAGATGCCCCTGGCGTTGACCACTCCGTCCAATTTATCACACATGGGATTTAAAAAACATACCTGAACACAAATTGAAACATAAGTGAAGACACTAAAACATATATAAAAGCAGGTCTGTAGTACCTAAAGTTGCTTCCACATGTCTGGTTTCCATAGAACCAAAAATGCACTGAATGCATGTACCCAATTATCATTCTAAGAGAAAGTACATAAGACTTTATGGAACACATACAGGTGACTGGACCAGCAAGGCAGAAAATGATACCAAGAAATGACAGAAAGCAAAGGAAGAAGAAAGTAACAGAGAGTGACAGAAAAGAGGAAATTTCTGACATAGAATTTCCAGAAGGTGGGGATACTGAAAGAGCCCCCACCCCCATCTGGCATAGAATTTCCAGAAGGTGGGGATACTGAAAGAGCCCCCACCCCCATCTGGCATAGAATTTCCAGAAGGTGGGGATACTGAAAGAGCCCCCCACCCCCACCCTGCATCCCCACGGGGATAATCCACAGTAAATCTGTGTGTAATAATTGATAGCTGTATCTACCGAATCAGCCATCATACGGTCATAATCCCTGTGTGTTTAAGTGTTAATCCACAGCTGTATCTACCGAATCAGCCATCACGCGGTCATAATCTGTATGTGTTTATGTATTAATCCATAGCTGTATCAAACCAAATCAGCCATCACGCGTTCATAATCTGTATGTGTTTATGTATTAATCCATAGCTGTATAATCAACCGAATCAGTGATCATGCAGTCATAATCTGTGCGTGTTTATGTATTAATCCACAACTGTATCAACCGAATCAGTCATTATGCAGTCATAATCTGTATGTGTTTATATATTATTCCACAGCTGTATCTACCGAATCAGCCATCACATGGTCATAATCTGTATGTGTTTATGTATTATTCCACAGCTGTATCTACCGAATCAGCCATCACGCGGTCATAATCTGTATGTGTTTATGTATTAATCCATAGCTGTATCAACCGAATCAGCCATCATGCGGTCATAATCTGTATGTGTTTATGTATTAATTCACAGCTGTGTCAACTGAATCAGTAAATACGCGGTAGTCATCTGTGTGTGCATTTACATGTCAGTGTAATTTTATCTTGGCGTCAGCTGATCACCGGGTCCAGTGGCTGGCCAGGGGTGAGGTTCTACAGGAAGCTGTCCGGAAGCAGAGGAAGAGTGGAGGGGTCTTGTGACTCCTAGATAAACAACACTGTAGAGCTTGGAGATGACTGCTGTACACATCATCTGCAGGGTTGTGGAATAACGTGTCGTTTTTATTTGATAATTGGTCATTGTAATTCCAGTTGTGGGAGAGGTACAGATGTGTCTCATTGCAAACAACTGCAGTTTTGTGTTTCGATGTAAGTTGGAGGGAAGAAGCCAATTTTTCTCCCCCGTGGGGATGCCGGGGACTCTTTCAGTATAAATAGTATTCTCACCTTCTGGAAATTCTGTGGTAGAAAGTTCCTATTTTCTGTCGCTCTCTTTGTTTCTGCTTTGTTCCTTTGCTTTCTGTCATTTCTACCTATCATTTTCTACCTTAATGGTCCATTCACCTGTATGTGTTTGATAAAGTTTTCTGTACTTTTCCTTAGAATCGATATAGGGTACATGTATTAAGTGCATTTTGGGCTCTAGGGAGGTGAGATATGCGGAAGCAATTTTAGGTATTTTAGGCCTGTTTTTATATATGTTTTGATGTCCTTATGTATGCATATATTTGTATTCAGGTGTGATTTTTAAATCTCCCCTGTGCGATAAATTGGACAGAGTGGTCAACGCCAGGGGCATGTCCTTAGATTCTGTGCGCGAATGCAATGATATGTGTATATATTTTCTTTTCTTTTCTTTTTTCCCCCCCTCTGTTGAAGATTTGTTATGTTTTGAAATGGTTACAGCCCTGATATGACTCTACGTGGTCGGCTGGGCTATAAACAATAACAATAACAATAACAATCACAGCCCATTTTTCTTCATCAATTGATTTCTAAAGAATTGTTCGTGTGTGTTAACGGTGGTTTGCTTTGTGTTTTGTTTTTGTTCAGACTACTGTCTAAATTGGCAGAGTAGTTTCTCTGTCCAGTACCCGCTGTGCGGATGCTGGCGGCTCTTTCAGTGCAAATAGTATTCCCCATCTTCTGGAAATGCTGTGTCGGAAAAAGAAATTTTCTATTTTTTTTGTCGTTGTCTTTGTTTACTGCCTTGCTTGTTTGCTTTCTATCATTTCGTCCTATTGTCTTCTGCCATGCTGGTCCATTTGCCGGTAATGTGTTTGATAAAGGTTTGTGTACTTTCTCTTAGGCTTGATAATTGGATACATGTATTAACTGCATTTTTGGCTCTAAGCAGGAGCAGTTTTAGGTAATTTAGGCCCGTATGCTTTAGTGTCCTTAGTACATTGTACTCAGGTTTGTTTTTTAAACCCTCATGGTGGTAAATTGGACAGGGTTTTTTTTTCTACGGAGAGGTATGGTATATATGTTGAGATGGTTATAACCATGATGTGGCTGTGCGCAATCAGCAGGTTTTAGACAACAATAATAATTCTCGGTTCAAGATTACCAGTAGCTTGGTGGATTGAAAACAAGTGCGACTGCCCGCGCCCAAGCAAACAGGAACCAGAAGAACAAGCAAACCAAAGCAAGTGCGTATTCAACACAACAAGACAAGACAAGACAAGCGCAACTTTTCGGCCAACCGGCCTTTGTCAAGCGCGAATGCATGGTCACAAACAGATCACAAACAACACCAAAAAACGGATAATAAAAAGAGGACTAAAAACTTCCGTGCCGCCTAGTCCAGTGGATAAAAAGGGACCAAATGGAATGCCCATGTGCTCATGAGCAGTAGTAAGAAGTGGGGAGAGGGGAGGCAACTATGATGTCAAAAGGGAAGTGATATGAGTTCTGCAATTTGAGAAGTGGACATGCCATATCGGTATCGCCCTGTTCTAAAGAAGGTACAGGGCAAGAGCCAAGAGGTAAGGGAGTGGATTGTGCCCAGTGCAACGAATCAGGTAGACCTGGGAACAGGAAGAAACATGAAACGGCATTCCTGGATTCTGTTGCGTAATAGATTACTTATGGTTTGTCATTAAGACCATATGGTTTGCGTGTTCCAAGTTTATTTATGAGATGGGATTCTCTGTCTTTCCTGTCTATGGTGCTGTTATTGTACAGAAGCCACAGACCTTTGGTGGATTGGTTATAGAACTGTTTACATACACCGACACGTTGAGCAAACATATGTTCAGAATCTAGGGAATGATTTAACTGTTCCCCTGTGGGAATGTCGTGGGCTTTTTCAGTATAAATAGTATCCCCAACTTCTGGAAATTCTGTGCAAGATTTGTTGCTCTTTTCTGTCACTGTCTTTGTTTCTGCCGTGTTCCTTTGCT
>JAPXFY010000025.1:9462181-9477181 GCA_030674185.1 Monoplex corrugatus | reverse complement strand
GGGGGGGGGGGGGGGAGTGGAGAGGGAGAGGATGATAGATGAAGATGGTGATTTGAGTGACACATGTTGCCGTTGTTGCTGTGAGAGTTTACTGATCTATCAACGCGTAAGGTCAAGATGTTTTGTGGGCAAGGCCCGTGATGTAGTCGATAACTATGTTCGATCGCTGTGCTGGATAGCGGTCGTCGTGACACAAGTCTCACGTCACTTCTTTTTTTCAGCGAGACAGAGAAGCTGACAATTTGACTGACATCATCTCAGGATATAACATCAGCGCGTGATGATTCACAGGAAATGCTATCTACACATAAGGGAACGTCAGAACAAGACTCAGTGAAGTTCAGTACTTGTGCCTAAAAAACTCGCCTTTGCATACACATGAAGGGGCTTGAGGCACTTGTAGGTCCACACTCATGTTGACCAGGGTACAAACTACCGTGCTGAGACAGAAGCACTCATGCAGGCGGCCTCCATGATTCAGGCTACAGACTGTGACTGCAGACAAGTTGTCTTCTTGTCTGATGCCCTCTCCATGCTGCAGGCATGCCAGAACAACACGCTCCCCCTCCTGTCTAGAGCTCTGCACCAGGTTGCCACAACCAGAAGAGCAGTTCTGCAGTGGATCCCAGCCCACTGCGGAGTCTCCGGGAATGAGCGAGCTGATATGCTTGCTGAGGAGGGAGCCAGAGAAGAACAACCTAACAACAGCGTCAGCTACAGTGAGAAGAGGAGCATCATCAGGGCGCTTTCCATGCCGAGACGACACAGGGACGACTACCACCTGTTGTCTAGAGAGCAGCAAGTTGCCCTGGTGAGGTTGCGCACTGGTCACAATAGGCTGAACAGCCACATGTACCGCAAACTGAAGCTGGCGCCCTCCCCAACCTGTCCCTGCAGTCAAGAAGACCAAACCACGGAGCACATAATCCAAAGATGTCCCCTTCACCAGGTGGCAAGACAGGACGTGTGGCCGACAGACACTCCACTGACAACCAAACTCCATGGCTGCAGACAGGAGCTGGAAAAGACGGCTGCATTCATCGCCCGGACTCAGATGGTTGTGTAGCAGCGTACGCCAAGAAGAAGAAGAAGATGTTGACCAGGGAGATGGGGGAAAATCAGAGACCATTGGAGCGATTGAAAGTGAGGTAGATACAACCACAACTGCAGCAGAGGGCGACGAGTCCAAGAAAGCAGAGAACTCTGCAGACAAGGCAGAAAGTGAAGGGGATGATGCTGAACCAGAATCAAAGTCTGCCACAGAAGAGGTCAAAGAGGGACAAGAATGTGATAAAGAGTCCAGCTCTTCATTTGAGGAATTGGACTTTGAGGATGAAGAAATGTCTGGTGCACAATCCCTCTCCAAGTCCAAGTAAAGACGAATGTGGAAAAAGCCAATAAATGTGATGAAAGGGCTGATTGGGAAAATGAACTAGTTAATGTAAAGCGCAGTGAGTCCTTACCTATGTGTGGGAGAATAGCGCTATATAAATTGATTTATTGTTATTATTACCTTTTTTTATCCAGCAGACGGGAGGTACCCTTGCAGAATCGAACCCGGACATTTTGATCAGAAGTCCAATGTCTTACCCACTTGATTATATCGCATCTTGTCAGCACACGCCAAAGTTTGCTGTAGTGTTCCTCAGCGTGAGGTACCCAGGCAGAATCGAACCCGGACGTTTTGATCAGAAGTCCAACATCTTACCCACTTGATTATGGTATCTGTCAGCTGCTGACACGCCAAAGTTTGCTGTAGTGTTCCTCAGCGTTGAGGTACCCTGGCAGAATCGAACCCGGACATTTTGATAAGTCCAACATCTTACCCACTTGATTATGGCATCCGTCAGCACACGCCAAAGTTTGCTGTAGTGTTCCTCAGCGTGAGGTACCCTGGCAGAATTGATCCCGGACATTTTGATAAGTCCAACATCTTACCCACTTGATTATGGCATATGTCAGTACACGTCAAAGTAACAGTGTGTTCTTCAGCGTGAGGTACCCTGGCAGAATCAAACCCGGACATTTTGATCAGAATTTCAACATCGTACCCACTTGATTATCGCTTCTTGTCAGCACACGTCAAAGTTTTCTGTAGTGTTCCTTAGCGTTTTGCCAGTATATCTGACCAGACGGCCCTTGACTTCAGACATGTGGAGGGGGGAAAAATCAACACCGAAACAAATCTTTGCATTCCTCTGTTTTAAGCTTACTTGGCAGATCTCGGTCCCTTACTTTAACCCTTCGACTCCTGCACCTTGTCCACCAACTGCAAAAACTTAACCCTTTGACTCCTGCACCTTATCCACCAACTGCAAAAACTTAACCCTTTGACTCCTGCACCTTATCCACCAACTGCAAAAACATAACCCTTTGCAGGAAGCTGGTGGAAAGGGTGAAGGAGTCAAAGGGTTAAGTTTTTGCCTGGCTAGCTAACAGGACTGACAACACAGGATGCTGGTGGACGGGGTTCAAGAATCAAAGAGTTAGCATGTGAGGCTTGACCGTCTTTGAAGCGCTCATCGACTTTCAGGTGAAACAAGAAGAGAAAAAAAAAAAAAACAAAAAAAAACCCCCCAAAAACCCCAACATGTTCAGACATAACGAGACAGGGAAAAGACGTTACATATCCTTTTTAAGAGCTCAAACGACAGTTAACTCACGCACGATCGTCCATCGCCCTGGCTGCACAATGTGCGAGAAGCTTTTACGTTCGCCCAGCAACGGTGTCCCCAATAAAGAAAAAGAAAAACAAAAACAAGAAATCACCCAAAGAGATCATGACACAGCAAGAGAATCACGGCATGTCATGAGACTTTGAAGTTCCTCTTTGATTTACTGGTGGCAGTGACCCAGTAAACCCAGTTTCCTTGGCAACGGGAGAGAATGACAGCATGTGTGTATTGAACTGATGGCAGCGGGTGCCATGCGGCTGCCGAGTCATTGACATTTATCAGGCTGTGAGGTGGTGGTGGTGGGTGGTGGTGGTGGTAAGAAAAGGGGCGGGGATGAGTTTAGGTTATGTGGGGGGGGGGGGGGATGAGGGTTGAGGGTAGGGTGGTGGTGGGGGGATAATTAGTGTCGTAATGTATGCAGGATTTGATCCTGGTTGTTGTTGTTGTTGCTGTTGTTGTTGTTGTGTGTGTGTGTGTTATTGTGATATGCTATGAGCATTCGCCTGACATGGACTTTTTTTGTACTGTGTAACTGGAGTTATTAGCTTTGTTGTTGTTTTTGTTGTTGTGTAGAGTTATTAGCGTTGTTGTTGTTGTTGTGTGTTATTGTGATATGCAATGAGCATTCGCCTGACATGGACTTTTTTGTACTGTGTAACTGGAGTTATTAGCTTTGTTGTTGTTTTTTGTTGTTGTTGTGTAGAGTTATTGCGTTGTTGTTGTTGTTGTTGTTGTGTGTGTTATTGTGATATGCTATGAGCATTCACCTGACATGGATTTTGTTGTACTGTGTAAATGGAGTTATTAGCGTTGTTGTTGTTGTTGTTGTTGTGTTGGTGTTGTGTGTGTGTGTTGTGTGTGTGTGAGTTGTGTGTGTGTTATTGTGATATGCATGAGCATTCACTGACATGGACTTTTTGGTACTGTGTAAATGGAGTTATTAGCGTTGTTGTTATGTTATTGTTGTCTGTGTGTATGTGATGTGCAATGAGCATTCACTGACATGACGTTTTTGTACTGTGTAATGAGTTATTAGCGTTGTTGTTGTGTTGGTGTGTGTGTGTGTGTGTGTGTGTCTGTTGTGTGTTGTGGTGTGTGTGTTGTGTGTGTGTGTGTGTGTGTGTTTATTGTGATATGCAGTGAGCATTCACCTGACATATACTTTTTTGTACTGTGTAAATGGAATTATTAGTGTTGTAGTTATTGTTGTTGCTGGGTGTTGTTGTTATTATTGTTGTTGTTATTATTAGTGTTGGTATTATTATTATTAATATTATTGTTGTTGTTATTGTTGTTGTTATTATTATTGTTGTTATAGTGCTGTGGGTTCCATCCAGCACCCTCGGATGTTTCTTGTTAACTTTGTTAACTTATGCTTATGGAGTTTTGTGTGTGTGTGTGTGTGTGTGTGTGGTGCGTGCGTGCGTGCGTGTGTGCGTGCGTGTATGTGTGTGCATGCGTGTGTGTGTGTGTGTGCGCGCGTGCGTGTGTGTGCGCGTGCACGTGTGTGTGCCCTGTGTTGGAAGGTGGGATGAGAGAGAGAAAGAGAGAGTGGAAGAGAGCGAGCGAGAGAGAGAGCTTTCAATCAAAAAAATTTTTTTTAGTATACATACTATATTCAAATGTATGAGTCGAGAGAGAGAGAGAGAGAGAGAGAGAGAGAGAGAGAGAGAGAGAGAGAGAGAGAGAGAGAGCACGCATGTGCTCATCAGATTTCATCCAGTGACATTCAGACGTCAGGACAAAGAGATGGTGTGAATTTTGAGAGAAGACTCTCTAAGGCATGTACTCGTATTTGCATAAAGCTTGCAATAAGGAAGTTGGCCGACATGCAGATTCTGAAACAGATGGGAACATTGCAGCTCAGAACATGTCTCGTTATCTCCGCAATTGGGAGAAAATCTTGAGTGCTGAATCCTGTTCCTCCTGATCATATCATTCGTTATCGTCTTAACAAAGGGGACGAGTATGAAATGTTGGAATTCAGAATATTCTGTACCATGAAATCTGAATTAAATAGACTGCTAGGGTTGGAGGAAATACGAACCGGAAAAACACTAAAATGGAATCGGAATGCATATTTTACCCAATGACTCCCGCACCCAGTCCACCAGCATCCTGTATTGCCAACCGTGCCAGCAAAGCAAAAACTTAACCCTTTGATTACCGCACCCGATTCCATTTTAGTGTTTTTCCGGTTCGTATTTCCTCCAACCCTAGCAGTCTATTTAATTCAGATTTCATGGTGGATAGGGTGAGGGTATCAAAGGGTTAAGTTTTTGCAGTTGGTGGATAGGGTGTGGGAATCAAAGGGTTAAGTTTTTGCAGTTGGTGGATAGGGTGTGGGAGTCAAAGGGTTAATATAGCAAAACAAGACAGGCGCAACCGGACTTTGTCAAGCATGTACACGAGACAACAAAGAATATAAAGACAGACACTCAGGGAAATGAAAGATGAAATTAGAGCAGCATTGAAAACGATGACTCTGGGAAAAGCCCCAGGACCAGACAGTATTACTGCATAAATGATTGAGGTCTTAGAAGAATTTGGTATTGAAAAAATAACAGTCCTCTTGAATGAAATTTATGACACTGGAAACATCCACAAAGATGTGTCAAAATAAATTTTCTTTGCACTTCCAGAGAAAGCAGGGGCTGTAGAATTCAAACTCCATCGTATAATCAGCTTGATACACATCAGAAATAGCCAGCAGAATCGGCCAAGCTAAAACAGCTTTCAAGAAGACGAAAAACGTTCTTACCAACAAATGCCTATCAGTTAACATCAGGAAGAGAGTTCTTGAGTGTTATGTAGAACCGACACTGTTGTGCGGATGTGAGGCATGTACAGTCAACACACAAAGGCAAACAAAGTTGAGGCAATTGAAATGTGGTTTCTTTGAAAAATGTTGACAGTTCCATGGACAGCAAAGAAGGAGGCAGATACAAGAACATCATTAATAAAGAAGATTAGGAAAAGGCAAGCAACATTTATAGGACATTTTATGAGGAAAGAGAAATTAGAGCAACTGGTCACAACAGGAAAACTGGAGGGAAAGAGTGCACCAGATAGAGCCAGGGAGAAAATATTGGATGGACTTGCAGGGTGGTTGAGGACAGAGAGAGTGGAAGATGTGCTTGTGGCAACAAGGGTTAAATGTATGTAGGGCCATGATCGCCAACGCCATGCGGCAGGCACATGAAGATGATGACGATGACTTGGGGGGAAAAAACAGTAGACAGATACCAAATGTGGTATTGAACAGAAGAAAATGGCCATTTTTTTGTTGTCTGTTGTGTATGTTGGACAAAGGACAGTTGGCCAAAAAATGTTGTGCCTGTGTTGTTTTATTACATTGAATACGCGGTCAGATTCTGTTTTTGAGTTTCTCTGGTTCACTCTTGACCATTTCAGAAAATACGGCACATCTTGAAAGCTCTTTATAAGCTCACCGAATGAAAAAAAGAAAAAGACAAAAAAATGTATAAGTACATAGACAAAAACATGTACATACATAATTTTATATGTATGTATATGTGTTCAGAGAGAGATTGAGAGAGAGAGAGGGGGGGGGGGAGGGGGAGAGAGAAAGAGGAGTGTAGCACCAAATATATTTATTGTCTTTTCTCAGCACATACTGTTCACTCACTCACTCACTTTCTCTCTCTCTCTCTCTCTCTCTCAGCGTGTACCACACACACACACACACACACACACACACACACACTCACACTCACACTCACACTCACACTCACACACACACACACACACATTTTTATTTGACGTGTGTGTGTGTGTGTGTGTGTGTGTGTGTGTGTGTGTGTGTGTGTGTGTGTGTGTGTGTGTGTATGTGTGTGTGTGTGTGTGTGTGTGTGTGTGTGTGTAGTGTGTGTATGTGTGTGTATATATATATATGAAATTCTTTTTACATCTCGGTATCAATATATCTATATATATATATATATGGAAAGAGAGAGAGTGACACATTGCACAGAAAAGGCAACAAATCGACCAAGAAATTTTTGGTGGTATGACCATCTTCCTCGTGGGGATTTTATTGACGTGTGTGTGTGTGTGTGTGTGTGTGGTGTGTGCGTGTGTGTGTGGTGTGTGTGTGTGTGGTTGATAAGTGGTGATGCTGCTGTGTGATGATTGTCTGGATCCTATAGCACTGTGATGTTCTCTGTGACATCGCATGTTCAAATGCTCCGAACACACCCACACACCACACAAATCACCACACAACACACCAACACCACACACACACCACTCACACACACAACTGTCCACACTACACACACCACACACACACAACACACCACACACACATCCACACAACACCACCTATCCACACACACACACAATCACACACACACACACCACACACACACACACACACACACCACACACACACACCCACACACACACACACACACACACACACACACACACATCACACACACACCACACACCTATCACACAACACACACCACACAACACATTGCCACACACACACACAACCACACACACACACACACACAACACACACACACACACACCACAACCATCACACACCACACACCACACCACCACACACACACACCACAACACAACACACACACACACACACACACTCACTAACACTCACACACACACACACACACGCACACACACATTATATATATATATATGTGTGTGTGTGTGTGTGTGTGTGTGTGTGTGTGTGTGTGTGTTCTTGATGTGACATGTATGAGCCAGTGACAAAATGTGATGACACACCCTTGTGTTTTTGACTTGAGTAATAATCTATCCAGAACATGTTTTGATGTGTTTATCATATCGATAATGCCGATCTTTGTAAAAAGAAATTTGCAGGTATGCCACTAACATCATGTGTAAACGGCCATTGCAAAACCAGGTCCAAACTGGAATGTGTGAAACGTTTAAATTGTACATTGGCCAACATTTGTAGTCCCAAAATCAGGCACACACATTTTTTTGGTTACGTTTGATTCAAATTCGAAAGTGAACTGGTCAGACGTGATTTACCATGTCCATGAGATATGCTGTTAAACTTAAAAACACCATTGTTCTCTGCTTCCTTGGAAATGATTCAGTGTTTTGTTTCATTAAATCCGAATCAGCCAAGCCAAAACAGAATTCAAGAAGATGAAAAGCCTTCTTACCAACAAATACCTATCAATTAACATCAGGAAGAGAGTTCTTGAATGTTATATTGAACCGATAATGTTATACGGTTTGAGGCGTTGACAGTCAACACGCAAAGCCAGAACAAGATTGAGGCAGCCGAGATGTGGTTTTTAAGAAGAATGTTGAGAGTTCCATGGACAGCAAAGAAAACGAACGAGACAGTCTTGATGGATGCAGACACAAGAAGATCATTGATAAAGAAAATCAGGAAAAGACAAGCAACATTTGTGGGTCATTTTATGAGGAAAGGGAAATTAGAGAACCTGGTCACAACAGGAAAGTTGGAAGGAAAGAGAGCACCAGTTAGACCCAGAGAGAAAATATTGGACGGACTTTCAGGGTGGCTGAGGACAGAGGGTGGAAGATGTGCTAGCGACGACAAGGGATAGATACATATGGAGGGCCGTGATGGCCAATGCCATGTGGCAGGGCACATGATGATGATGATAAATCAGAGCATGTGGCTGATACAATAAACCTTTTGATTAAAAAAACAGTAAATATATTTTACAAAAAGCCAACATGTCTTCTGTGCACTGTTTTCATGTCTGATCATCATACCTGGCATTTTGGGGGCAAAAAAACTGTAATGTGCCTCACATCTCAATCATTTTTACACTTTGCATCCAGGTCACATGTTCTTTCCTAGAAACAAAACTATGAGCAGACGATGTCGCACAGGAGAGAAATGATTAATATTTCAATCATGTCCACCTGTTTAGGCCATCACAACTGACACTTGGAGTCACCTGTAACCAGACTGTAATGATAAACACTGTTGATTAACCCTTTGACTCCAGCACCCTGTCCAGCATCCTGTATTGTCAACCGTGCTAGCTAAGCAAAACTGTAAACCCTTTGACTCCCTCGCCCTATCCACTAGCTTCTTGCAGGAAGCTGGTGGATAGGGTGAGGGAGTCAAAGGGTTAAGTTTTTGCAGTTGGTGGATAGGGTGCGGGAGTCAAAGGGTTAACACAGTAACTCCCTTTGAGAGATGCCCAAAACATTGCTGAACTCAAGCGCGCTGATCATCACTAGGTACCTCACAGAGAAGCTGGTGGGGCTTTGTTTTTCTCCACTATAGTGAAATTTCTGTCGGTTCCACTGTTACCTGCGCAGCATGACAGTCCCTACCGGACAAAGGTGCTCCATAGGAGCCCCTACTTATGTCGTTATCCATGTTTTTCTTGCTTTGTCTGGCCATGATTCGTCTTGGGAAAGTACAATGGTGGTTTCCCGTTGCCTTCCGAGGGAAAAAATATAGGAGGGACTCGCAGAGTGGCTGAAGACAGAGAGGGTGGAAGATGTGCTTGTGGCAACAAGGGATAGAAACAGATGGAAGGCCATGATGGCCAACGCCATGTGGCAAGGCACTTGATGACGATGATGATCCACTGTTACAGCGGACCTCTCCAAGGATACGCCCGAAATCACGTCTGACACTGTCATTTTACGCAGTCAGAAGATGATAAATATTATCATTTCTTGTGACTGATATGATCTTCTTTGTGATGTTGCCGATAGTCCTAGAGTCGAAAAGACTGGTAGACTTGTTTTTCAGCTTTCATGCAGTTACACAAGAGTAACTTGCACATTTTTGTTTTTGTTTTGTTTTGTTTTGTTTTGTTTTGTACTGGTTTTTTGGTGACTTGCTGTTAGAAATAATGCAAAGGTCTTGACATTTTATAACAGCAGGACCAGGATCAGTTTGATGATTCTTCTGCAGACGTTAGGGTGCTTTGTGGCTCTTATTAATGCTGGTGAAGTTTTTATTTTCTGATACACTCTAAAAATGATCTAACAAATAATTTAATGCACACACACACACAAAATAATAAAACATGATGTGCACACGCGTACGCGCACGCACGCACGTATGCGCGCGCACGCACGCGCACAACACACACACACACACAAACACCACACTAATGATAAGACACGCACACAAACACACACACATGATAAACACCACACACCACACACACAACAAACATGATAAACACACACACACACACACCACTCTCTCTCTCTAAATAGATCACACACCAGATCACACAAGCACACAGGCGCACACACATGCTCACACACACACACTCACACACACACACACACATGATAAAACACCACACACACACACACACACATATGATCACACACATACAAACATGATCACACACATACACATGATAAAAAAAAACACACACACACACACACACACACATGATCACACACACACATGATCACACACACATGATCACACACACACACACACACACATGATCACACACACACACACACACACACACACATGATCACACACACATCACACACACACACATGATCACACACACATATACAAACACAGAATAGATAACACACTCACATGTACACACTAAATAGATCCACACACACACACACACACACACACCACACACACACACACACACGCACGCACACACACAACACCACACATGATCACACACACACACACACACATGATCACACACACACATACAAACACAGAATAGATAACACACTCACATGTACACACTAAATAGATCTCACACACACACACACACACACACACACACACACACACACACATGATCACACACACACATACAAACACAGAATAGATAACACACTCACATGTACACACTAAATAGATCTCACACACACACACACCACACACACACACACACACACACACACACACATCTGATCACACACACACATACAAACACAGAATAGATAACACACTCACATGTACACACTAAATAGATCACACACACACACACACACACACACACACACACACACACACACACACACACACACACACAAAAACAGAATAGATAACACACTCACATGGACACACTAAGTAGATCACACACACAACACACACACACACACACACACACACACACACACACACACACACACACACACACATGATCACACACACACACACATGATCACACACACACATACAAACACAGAATAGATAACACACTCACATGTACACACTAAATAGATCTCCACACACACACACACACACACACACACACACACACACACACAACACACACCACACACACACACACACACTACAGATATCACCCAACCACCATCACCTACATACACGCACACCTCAACACGCCGGCCTCATGAACCATGCACCCATACAGTCCACGCTTACCTGCAAGTGCATCCAAGTGTGACCGGGTTATTCGTCAAGGACCCTGATCGACTTTGGCACAAAGCAGCTTTTGACTTTCACATCTCATGCGATGAGCAACAGCTTGTGCCAATGGGCAGCCACGTGCAAGGACTTTACAGTTGTTAGTAGGCATCAGTTGATCTGACACTTAATGTTCAAATTATTACTGTTGTTACTAGTAGTAGTAATAATAGTAGTATTTATTATATTAATATTATTCTTTAATGGCTACCTGGCTGAACCTGTCTCTCAGTGGAAAAAAAAAAAGCTACTTACTGCGTAGCTTTCATCGGCGATCCGGCCGACTTTTTCAGTGCAACTGCTGGGTTGTTTTTATTCTTATTACTGTTATTGTTATTATTGTTGTTATTATTATTATACAATTGTTGTTAATGTTATTGTTATTATTATTACTAATTATTAGTATCAGTATTATCAGTCTTTTTTTTCCCCAAGAATCACCACAGTTAGCGCCCCACCCTCACCCCAGCCTATGGGGATGCCGGGGGCTCTTTCAGTGTAAATAGTATCCCCACCTTCTAGAGATTCTGTGCTAGAAGTTTCCTCTTTTTCTGTCACTCTCTTTGTTTCTGCCTTGTTCCTTAGCTTTCTGTCATTTCTTCCTATCATGTTTCTGCCTTGCTGGTCCAGTCACCTGTATGTGTTCGATAAAGTCTTATGTACTTTATCTTACGATTGATAATTTGGTACATGTATTAAGTGTATTTTTGGCTCTAGGGAAAGGAGATATGTGAAAGCAATTTTTGGTAATTTAGGCCGGGGTTGTTTTTTTTTATAGATGTTTTAGTGTCCATAGTCATGTTTAACCCTCTGACTCCCGCACCCTATCCACCAGCTGCAAAACAACCCTTTGACGCCCTCACCCTATCCACCAGCTTCCTGCTGGGGGACAGAATGCAGGAGTCAAAGGATTAAATTTGTATTCAGGTGTGTTTTTAAAATCTCCTGTGTGATGAATTGGATGGAGTGGTCAACGCCAGGGGCATTTCCTTATGTGCGCGAATGTATTGATATGTGTACTTAATTTTCGTTCCCTTTTTTTTTTCCTTTGAAGTATTGTGTGTTTTGAAAGAGTTATAGCCCTGATATGGCTCTACGCAGTCAGCTGGGCTTTAAATAAAAACAACATAATAATCTTGCCTCCTTCACAACGATCAGTCACAATCAGCCTTAACTGAGAATTTGATGATTATCATGAGAGTTATGGTCTGAGCATACCGATGATTATCATGAGAGTTATGGATTGAGAATACTGATTATTGTTATGGGAGTTATGGACTGAGCACACTGATGATTATCATGAGAGTTTGGATTGAGCATACTGATTATTGTTATGGGAGTTATGGTCTGAGCATACTGATGATTATCATGAGAGTTATGGTCTGAGCATACTGATGATTATCATGAGAGTTATGGTCTGAGCATACTGATTATCATGAGAGTTATGGACTGAGCATACTGATGATTATCATCATCAGAGTTATGGTCTGAGCATACTGTTGATTATCATGAGAGTTATGGACTGAGCATACTGATGATTATCTTGAGAGTTATGGTCTGAGCATACTGATGATGATTATCATGAGTTATGGACTGAGTATACTGATGATTATCATGAGAGTTGTGGTCTGAGTATAATGATGATTATCATGAGAGTTATGGTCTGAGCATACTGACGATTATCATGAGAGTTATAGTCTGAGCATAATGATGATTATTATCATGAGAGTTATGGTCTGAGTATACTGATGATTATCATGAGAGTTATGGTCTGAGCATACTGATGATTATTATCATGAGAGTTATGGTCTGAGTATACTGATGATTATCATGAGAGTTATGGTCTGAGCATACTGATGATTATTATCATGAGAGTTATAGTCTGAGCATAATGATGATGATTATCATGAGAGTTATGGTCTGAGCATACTGATGATGATTATCATGAGAGTTATGGTCTGAGTATACTGATGATTATTATCATGAGAGTTATTGTCTGAGTATACTGATGATGATTATCATGAGAGTTATGGTCTGAGCATACTGATGATGATTATGAGAGTTATGGTCTGAGTATACTGATGATTATCATGAGAGTTATGGTCTGAGCATACTGATGATTATCATGAGAGTTATGGTCTGAGTATACTGATGATTATTATCATGAGAGTTATGGTCTGAGCATACTGATGATTATCATGAGAGTTATGGTCTGAGCATACTGATGATTATGAGAGTTATGGTCTGAGTATACTGATGATTATTATCATGAGAGTTATGGTCTGAGCATACTGATGATTATGAGAGTTATGGACTGAGTATACTGATGATTATTATCATGAGAGTTATGGTCTGAGCATACTGATGATTATTATCATGAGAGTTATGGTCTGAGGATACTGATGATTATTATCATGAGAGTTATGGTCTGAGTATACTGATGATTATTATCATGAGTTATGGTCTGAGTATACTGATGATTATTATCATGAGAGTTATGGTCTGAGTATACTGATGATTATTATCATGAGAGTTATGGTCTGAGGATACTGATGATTATCACGAGAGTTATGGACTGAGCATACTGATGATTATCATGAGAGTTATGGTCTGAGGATACTGATGATTATCATGAGAGTTATGGACTGAGCATACTGATGATTATCATAGAGTGCTGGTCTGAGCATACTGATGATTATCATGAGAGTTATGGTCTGAGCATACTGATGATTATCATGAGAGTTATAGACTGAGCATACTGATGATTATCATGAGAGGTTATGGTCTGAGCATACTGATGATTATCATGAGAGTTATGGTCTGAGCATACTGATGATTATCATGAGAGTTATGGTCTGAGCATACTGATGATTATCATGAGATTATGGTCTGAGCATACTGATAATTATCATGAGAGTTATGGACTGAGCATACTGATAATTATCACGAGAGTTATGGACTGAGCATACTGATAATTATCATGAGAGTTATGGACTGAGCATACTGATGATTATCATGAGAGTTATGGTCTGAGCATACTGATTATCATCATGAGAGGTTATGGTCTGAGCATACTGATGATCATCATGAGAGTTATGGTCTGAGCATACTGATTATCATCATGAGAGTTATGGTCTGAGCATACTGATTATCATCATGAGAGTTATGATCTGAGCATACTGATGATTATCATAAGAGTTATGGACTGAGCATACTGATGATTATCATGAGAGTTATGGTCTGAGTATACTGATGATTATCATAGAGTGCTGGTCTGAGTATACTGATGATTATCATGAGAGTTATGGTCTGAGCATGCTGATTATCATCATGAGAGTTATGGTCTGAGCAGATTATCATGAGAGTTATGGTCTGAGCATACTGATGATTATCATGAGAGTTATGGTCTGAGCATACTGATGATTATCATGAGAGTTATAGTCTGAGCATACTGATGATTATCATCATGAGAGTTATGGACTGAGCATACTGATGATTATCATGAGAGTTATGGTCTGAGCATACTGATGATTATCATGAGAGTTATGGTCTGAGTATACTGATGATTATCATGAGAGTTATGGACTGAGCATACTGATTATCATCATGAGAGTTATGGTCTGAGCATACTGATGATTATCATGAGAGTTATGGACTGAGCATACTGATTATCATCATGAGAGTTATGGTACTGAGCATACTGATGATTATCATGAGAGTTATGGACTGAGCATACTGATGATTATCATGAGAGTTATGGACTGAGCATACTGATGATTATCATGAGAGTTATGGACTGAGCATACTGATGATTATCATGAGAGTTATGGACTGAGCATACTGATGATTATCATGAGAGTTATGGACTGAGCA
>JAPXFY010000025.1:9434681-9457181 GCA_030674185.1 Monoplex corrugatus | reverse complement strand
CCTATACTGACACCACCAGAACAACAATGATGTTAAGATGGGACAGTGAGAAGGCCAGTTTTAATGTAGTAGTGGGGAAAGGGGACTTATCTAATCCTATACTGACACCACCAGAACAACAATGATGTTAAGATGGGACAGTGAGAAGGCCAGTTTTAATGTAGTAGTGGGGGAAGGGAGACTTATCTAATCCTATACTGACACCACCAGAACAACAATGTTGTTAAGATGGGACAGTGAGATGGCCAGTTTTAATGTAGTAGTGGGGGAAGGGAGACTTATCTAATCCTATACTGACACCACCAGAACAACAATGTTGTTAAGATGGGACAGTGAGAAGGCCAGTTTTAATGTAGTAGTGGGGGAAGGGGACCTATCTAATCCTATACTGACACCACCAGAACAACAATGATGTTAAGATGGGACAGTGAGAAGGCCAGTTTTAATGTAGTAGTGGGGGAAGGGAGACTTATCTAATCCTATACTGACACCACCAGAACAACAATGTTGTTAAGATGGGACAGTGAGAAGGCCAGTTTTAATGTAGTAGTGGGGAAGGGGGACCTATCTAATCCTATACCGACACCACCAGAACAACAATGATGTTAAGATGGGACAGTGAGATGGCCAGTTTTAATATAACGCACCCCGGGATTCGAGCCCACAACCGTTAGCATGTGAATCCGACACTCAAACCGACTGAGGTACTGGGGCTCGCATTGGGTGGAATGATCAGTGCCAGGGGTATATATCCTTAAGTTATGTTTGTGATTGTATTGATGTATGCACATAGTTTTCTTTTCCAGTGTTTTCTTCCAGTGAGATAGTGTGTGTTTTCTGAGATGGTTATAACCCTGCTGTGTTTTAAGCACAAACAGATGGGCTTTAACCCTTTGGCTCCTGCACCCTGTCCACCAGCATCCTGCATCGTCAACCATGCTAGCAAAGCAAAAACTTAACCCTTTGACTCCCTCACCCTATCCACCAGCTTCCTGCAGGAAGCTGGTGGATAGGGTGAGGGAGTCAAAGGGTTAAGTTTTTGCAGTTGGTGGATTGGGTGTGGGAGTCAAAGGGTTAAGTTTTTGCAGTTGGCGGATAGGGTGAGGGAGTCAAAGGGTTAAGTTTTTGCAGTTGGTGGATAGGGTGAGGGAGTCTAAGGGTTAAGTTTTTGCAGTTGCTGGATAGGGTGTGGGAATCAAAGGGTTAAGTTTTTGCAGTTTGTGGATAGGGTGAGGAGTCAAAGGGTTAAGTTTTTTGCAGTTGCTGGATAGGGTGTGGTAGTCAAAGAGTTAAATTTTTGCAGTCGGTGGATAGGGTGAGGGAGTCAAAGGGTTAAGTTTTTGCAGTTGGTGGATAGGGTGAGGGAGTCAAAGGGTTGAATTTTTGCAGTTGGTGGATAGGGTGAGGGAGTCATAAGGTTAAGTTTTTGCAGTTGGTGGATAGGGTGTGGGAGTCAAAGGGTTAAGTTTTTGCAGTTGGTGGATAGGGTGAGGGAGTCAAAGGGTTAAGTTTTTTGCAGTTGCTGGATAGGGTGTGGTAGTCAAAGGGTTAAATTTTTGCAGTCGGTGGATAGGGTGAGGGAGTCAAAGGGTTAAGTTTTTGCAGTTGGTGGATAGGGTGAGGGAGTCAAAGGGTTAAGTTTTTGCAGTTGGTGGATAGGATGAGGGAGTCAAAGGGTTATGTTTTTGCAGTTGGTGGATAGGGTGAGGGAGTCAAAGGGTTAAGTTTTTGCAGTTGGTGGATAGGGTGAGGGAGTCAAAGGGTTAAATTTTTGCAGTTTGTGGATAGGGTGAGGGAGTCAAAGGGTAATTTTTTTTGCAGTTGGTGGATTGGGTGTGGGAGTCAAAGGGTTAAGTTTTTGCAGTTTGTGGATTGGGTGAGGGAGTCAAAGGGTTAAGTTTTTGCAGTTGCTGAATAGGGTGTGGGAGTCAAAGGGTTAAGTTTTTGCAGTTTGTGGATAGGGTGAGGGAGTCAAAGGGTTAATTGTTTTGCAGTTGCTGGATAGGGTGTGGTAGTCAAAGGGTTAAATTTTTGCAGTTGGTGGATAGGGTGAGGGAATCAAAGGGTTAAGTTTTTGCAGTTGGTGGATAGGGTGTGGGAGTCAAAGGGTTAAATTTTTGCAGTCGGTGGATAGGGTGAGGGAGTCAAAGGGTTAAGTTTTTGCAGTTGGTGGATAGGGTGAGGGAGTCAAAGGGTTAAGTTTTTGCAGTTGGTGGATAGGGTGAGGGAGTCAAAGGGTTAAGTTTTTTGCAGTTGCTGGATAGGGTGAGGGAGTCAAAGGGTTAAATTTTTGCAGTTGGTGGATAGGGTGAGGGAGTCAAAGGGTTAAGTTTTTGCAATTGGTGGATAGGGTGTGGGAGTCAAAGGGTTAAATTTTTGCAGTTGGTGGATAGGGTGAGGGAGTCATAAGGTTAAGTTTTTGCAGTTGGTGGATAGGGTGTGGGAGTCAAAGGGTTAAGTTTTTGCAGTTTGTGGATAGGGTGAGGGAGTCAAAGGGTTAAGTTTTTTTGCAGTTGCTGGATAGGGTGTGGTAGTCAAAGGGTTATATTTTTGCAGTTGGTGGATAGGGTGAAGGAGTCAAAGGGTTAAGGTTTTGCAGTTGGTGGATAGGGTGAGGGAGTCAAAGGGTTGAATTTTTGCAGTTGGTGGATAGGGTGAGGGAGTCAAAGGGTTAAGTTTTTGCAGTTGGTGGATAGTGTGTGGGAGTCAAAGGGTTACGTTTTTGCAGTTTGTGGATAGGGTGAGGGAGTCAAAGGGTTAAGTTTTTGCAGTTGGTGGATAGGGTGAGGGAGTCAAAGGGTTAAATTTTTGCAGTTGGTGGATAGGGTGAGGGAGTCAAAGTAGATAGTGTGAGGGAGTCAAAGGGTTAAGTTTTTGCAGTTGTGGATAGGGTTAGGGAGTCAAAGGGTTAAGTTTTTGCAGTTGGTGGATAGGGTGCGGGAGTCAAAGGGTTAAACAGAAATGACAATAAGTCTGTCTGTGTGGTCAGTTCGCAGCCATGGTGTCTCTGCCGGACAAACTGCCCCGTGAAGAGAAGCTTTCCAGGATAGAGCACATCATAGAAGTCCTGGATTTGACCAAGTGTAGAAACACAGGTGGGTGCCCTTGTACTTATGGATCTGTGTGTGTGATAGTTTGTGTCTTAAAAACCTGAATAGAAGGAAGAAGTAATTCTCACTTGCTACAGAAATTGTTTATTGTTTGATATTTTGAGAGGGGATAGGCGCTGCCCTCATGGTGCTGGCCCCGGGGAAAGTTGAAGTCTCTGCCACCTCACTCCCCTACGACCCCAAGGTTATGGAACTATCTAGGTATGACCTCAGGACCTGGCCAGCTCATGGGTTTATGTGCAGGCTTAAGGCTTGTGCCGTGATCATTCTGGATCTTCTCCATCACATGGCATCTGTGACGTTAGTGCATATGGAATTCATTGCAACATGGAGACGTCATCTTGAGAAACTGAAACTGACATTTTATTCCCCCGTGGGGATGCCACGGGCTCTTTCAGTATAAATAGTATCCCCACCTTCTGGAAATTCTGCGCTAAAAATTTTGTCTTTTCCTGTCACTCTCTTTGTTTCTGTCATTTCTTCCTGTCATTTTCTGCCTTGCTGGTCCATTCACCTGTATGTATTTGATAGACTCTTACATAGTTTCTCTTAGGATTGATAATTGGGTACATGTATTAAGTGCATTTTTGGGTCTAGGGAAATGAGATATTAGCAATTTTAGGTAAATAAGGCCCGTTTTTTTATAATACATGTTTTAGAGTTCTTATTTATGTTTGAATTTGTATTTGGGTATTTGGGTATGTTTTTAAATCCCCTATGTGGTGTACTGGACAGAGTGGTCAGCACCAGGGGCATCTCCTTAGATTGTATGTGAGAATGCATTGATATGTGTACTTGATTTTCTTTTTACTATTTTTTCCTGTTGAAGTATATTACATGTTTTGAAATACTTATAGCCCTGAGATGGCTGTACACAGTCGGCTGGGCTTTAAACAGCAATAACAATAACAATAGTCTGACATTTTACACGTTGAAGAAGGCTGTTTGCTTGCAGGGTCTTGTCTGAATATTGCGTCTGCCAGTGAAGACAAATCGTTTCATGTCACATGTTGTTGGGTAAACTAATCAAATCTTTGTATTACCTATTCTTCATGATTTTTCTTCCACTTCATTGTTTACTTTAGAATTTTAAGTAATTAATGATTTATTTATGTTTTATGTGCATTTTGTTTGTGCTAACTTTGGTATAATTGATTTTAAATTTTGATTTTGCTGTAAAGAAAGGGAGAGAGCAAGTTGTGTGTGTGTGTGTGTGTGTGTGTGTGTGTGTATGTGTGTGTGTGTGTGTGTGTGTGTCTGTGTGTCTGTGTGTGTGTATGTATGTGTATGCATGTGTGTGTGTGTGTATGTGTGTGTGTATGTGTATGCATGTGTGTGTGTGTGTGTGTGTGTGTATGCATGTGTGTGTGTGTGTGTGTGTGTGTGGTGTGTGTGTGTGTGTGTGTGTGTGTAAACAAAATGTGTTGTACAAGATTACTAACATGTTTCTGATCATTGAGATAAAGAAAAAGATTCAACTGCTATTGATAGATAATTTTTCTGGTCAAATTATTGTAAAAACATTTGAATTCAGTTCCACAAATCTGAATGAAATTGCTTAATTATGTCAGTCTCAGTGCGTACAGAAAGAAAAGGCAAGTGTTTGATATTGTTTGACTTCTTGTTGGTGTTGATATGATGAGAAAAATGGTTAATTGTTTAATGATGTAAGTCATTTTTGAATAATTTGACTGTGTGTTTGCAGTGGTGGGGGACCAGTTTATACGAGGGCTATCGGGGGGAGAGAAGAAGCGACTGAGCATTGCTTGCGAGCTGCTCAAAGACCCAGATGTAATGTTTATGGATGTGAGTATCTGTTTAGGGCTCTCAATTTCAGATCAGTGTATTTGTGTTACCAGATCGAAAGGACGAAAAGGTTGTTGGTTGTTGTTGTATGTTTGATGTATCAGATTTAATATGAGTAAGTTGTGTTTGATTGTAAGACTGTTGTATAAGGTGTGTGATATGAGTAAGTTATGTGCAGAAAATACCTTTTAAAGCATTCTGATTTGACGTCTGAAAATGCACCAAATTGCACAGATTTTAATAAAAAAAAAAAAAATTTTTTACAAGGAGGCATTTCCGCAGCTCCCCTAGATTTTTTTTTTTTGATTATTTTTTCCTTGAGTTTCCACCCTTGAAATCATACATTTTTTTCTGTCTTTCGAGCCAGGAGCCAACATCAGGTCTGGACTCCAGCACAGCCTACACTCTGATGCAGCTTCTGAAGCAATACACGGAGCAGTCCGGTAAGGCAGTGGTGGTCACCATTCACCAGCCTTCCAGTCAGATCTTCCACATGTTCACCCACCTCTTGCTGCTGGCTGAGGGCCGGGTGAGTCTGCTGACAGCCCTGCAGATATGGGAAGAGCGAAGTGGGTAGGGGGGGGAGAGAGAGAGAGAGAGAGCAGTGATTCAAGGGGTGGGGGGGTGAGAGAGACAGAGAGAGAGAAGTGAATCAAGGAGAGAGAGAGCAGCAATTTAAGGAGGGGGGTAGAGAGAGAGAGAGAGCAATGATTCAAGGAGAAAGAGACCAGTGAATCAAGGAGAGAGAGAGAATGAGTAGCAATTTAAGGAGAGAGAGAGAGCAATGATTCAAGGAGAAAGAGACCAGTGAATCAAGGAGAGAGAATGAGTAGCAATTTAAGGAGAGAGAGAGAGCAATGATTCAAGGAGAAAGAAACCAGTGAATCAAGGAGAGAGAGAATGAGTAGCAATTTAAGGAGAGAGAGAGAGAGAGAGAGAGAGCAATGATTCAAGGAGAAAGAGACCAGTGAATCAAGGAGAGAGAGAATGAGTAGCAATTTAAGGAGAGAGAGAGAGAGCAGTGATTCAAGGAGAAAGAGAGAGTAGTGAATCAAGGAGAGAGCAGTGATTCAAGGAGAAAGAGAGAGTAGTGAATCAAGGAGAGAGCAGTGATTCAAGGAGAAAGAGAGTAGTGAATCAAGGAGAGAGCAGTGATTCAAGGAGAAAGAGAGAGTAGTGAATCAAGGAGAGAGCAGTGATTCAAGGAGAAAGAGAGAGTAGTGAATCAAGGAGAGAGAGAGAGTGAATCAAGAGAGAGCGGTGATTCAAAGAGAAAGAGAGAGTAGTGAATCAAGGAGAAAGAGAGAGTAGTGAATCAAGGAGAGAGCGGTGATTCAAAGAGAAAGAGAGAGTAGTGAATCAAGGAGAGAGCGGTGATTCAAGGAGAAAGAGAGAGTAGTGAATCAAGGAGAGAGCAGTGATTCAAAGAGAAAGAGAGAGTAGTGAATCAAGGAGAGAGCAGTGATTCAAGGAGAAAGAGAGAGTAGTGAATCAAGGAGAGAGCAGTGATTCAAGGAGAAAGAGAATAGTGAATCAAGGAGAGAGCGGTGATTCAAGGAGAAAGAGAGAGTAGTGAATCAAGGAGAGAGTGGTGAATCAAGGAGAAAGAGAGAGTAGTGAATCAAGGAGAGAGTGGTGATTCAAGGAGAAAGAGAGAGTAGTGAATCAAGGAGAGAGTGGTGAATCAAGGAGAAAGAGAGAGTAGTGAATCAAGGGAGAGAGAGAGTAGTGATTCAAGGAGAAAGAGAGAGTAGTGAATCAAGGAGAGAGAGAGAGTAGTGAATCAAGGAGAGAGCAGTGATTCAAGGAGAAGAGAGAGTAGTGAATCAAGGAGAGAGCGTGATTCAAGGAGAAAGAGAGAGTAGTGAATCAAGGAGAGAGCAGTGATTTAAAAAAAAAAGGGGGGGAGGGAGAGAGGGAGAGGTGGATCAAGGAGAGAGACCATTGAATCAAGGAGAGAGAGAGCAGCGATTTAAGGAGGGGGGGGGGGGGAGAGAGAGAGAATCAGTGACTCATGGAGAGAGAGAGAGTCATTCAGTCTGTGGCAAGTTGTCCATGGGTACTCTTTTATTTCCATCAACTTGTTTTTTTGGTTTGAAGAATGCATACCCTTCATTCCTACAGTCTGGAAAACGGGCCAGAAAGAAACTTCCCCTTTCAGTCCCATGGCCCCCAAAACTGGGAAGGGGCGTATGTGACGTCTGCTTGCATATATACATACGAAGGGGGTTTAGGCTGTGACAGGTCTACCTGCTTGCATATATACATACGAAGGGGGTTTAGGCTGCGACAGGTCTACCTGCTTGCATATATACATACGAAGGGGGTTTAGGCTGCGACAGGTCTACCTGCTTGCATATATACATACGAAGGGGGTTTAGGCTGCGACAGGTCTACACACAGATGTTTGTCTGGGAGGTTGGCAAAATTTTCACACCTCGACATCTGACTCATTGGTTTTGGCTTGAGTTAAAGTCTTGATAATTTATTAGTGAATGAAACATCTGCTAGACATTGTCCTAGTTGTAGTAGCATGGGGACATTGCAAACTCTGAAAAGTCCTTGTATTTTCTTTCCAGTCATGCAAACACATACATTGTTTTCTGTTTGGTGTGTACTTCCGGTACAGACAAATACCTGTGTGCGGGATGTCTGTACTGGACATACAATCTTTTGTATTTACTAACGAACACAATGATGTATGATACATGAAGTTATAGACAATAGATTGTATTGACCCTTTGACTACCGCACCCTTTCCACCAACTGCAAAAACTTAATAGTTTGACTCGTTCACCCTGTCCACCAACTTCCTTCAGGAAGCTGATGGATAGGGTGTGAGAGTCAAAGGGTTAAGTTTTTGCTTTGCTAGCATGGCTGACAATGCAGGCTGCTGGCGGACAGGGTGCGAGAGTCAAAGGGTTAAAAGATCGCTGTGTGAAATAAGTGCCCACATTTCTGAAGTAACATTGCTCTGGAAACCCAGAAATGGTTGGAATAGGTTTTTTGAAATAAAGGAGCAGAGGAAATAAATGAGGGAAGGAAAGAATTGAAAACAAGTCTGGTATCACCAGAGGTGTGTAGACAGAGACCATTGACTTGCTCAGTTTCATGCTGTCTGTATGCATTTCTCTAGTCTATCAAGTCGGTGTAGATGACATTTTGACTGAATCTCCCCCGTCCATGTTTTCCCTTCCCTGAAACGTACGTACGGTAAGTCACTAAATATAATACTTCTCAACATAGGCTGGAGCAACTGAAATGATAGTTTGAAAAAATCTGCAATTTAATGTTTAATTCAAAGAAAAAAAAAAAGAAAGATGAAAAAGGAAGCATGACTGCCCCCCCAATTTATTTGTTTCTGATCGAAAGATTAGTGCAAAAGCAGACATTTAAAAACGGAAGTAGCATGTTTTCAAAGAATCATGTAGATCATTTATAGAGAAGAAGACTGTGCTGATGTTGTCAGGGTCTTAAACTAAAACGGATATTATTAACATTCTTGTACGACTGTTGTGAAATCTATTTTATACAAATCAGTTTATCAATCTGCTCCATCCTGCTTTTGTGACAACGTCAGTATTTTACACCGACTTGCACCTTGATACTCTAACATCCGATACTCTTTCCCTTCAGGTCCCTAGATTTAAACATCAGCTGTTGGCCAGCGTTTTTTGTTATTTCAGGACTGCCTGCCTGCAATAGACTTCCATTTTTCCCTTCACCTAACACCTAACCTTTCTGCCTGCTTTTAAATCCAGTGTAAAATCCCATCTCTTTTCCCAACAGTGAGTTCTGTGCACTCTTTCCCTCAGTGTGTTGTAGGTCTTTTTTGTGTATTGTATGTAGTCTTAAGTACTTGCATGCAAATGCCCAGTGTGTGAGTGCGCTTTGATTTGAATCATCAAGATAATTATTATTATTAAATGGACAGATCGCTTACTTTGGAGATGGCGGCAAAGCTCTGGATTTCTTTGAGGAGGTGGGACTGTACTGTGAACCTCACTATAACCCAGCCGACTTCATCTGTAAGTACATCTTTACAGTAGTAGTTTATATATCATTTCTATGAGTATTCTTACTTCGCTGCTTCATCTGTGATTTTGCATTATTTAGTAATGTACTTTATGTGTGAGTATTGTTATTTAGTATGGTAATTTATTTGTGTAATGTATATGCGAGTATACCATTTAGTATGATATGAGTATTAGTACCTAGTATTGTTTCTGATCTGTGAGTGTGTTATTTATTGTTACCTTCATATTGAAAGGGAAAGAAACCTCACTAGATAAGGTGTGCTTTCCATTTATTTTCTCAGAACAACAGCATCATCATCATCAAGTGCCTTGCCACATGGCGTTGGCGATCATGGCCCTCTGTATGTTTCTATCCCTTGTTGCCGCAAGCACATCTTCCACCCTCTCTGTCTTCAGCCACTCTGCAATTCCATCCAGTGGTTTTTCCCTGGGTCTGTCTGGTGCTCTCTTTCCCTCCAGCTTTCCTGTTATGACCAGGTGTTCCAATTCCCCTTTCCTCATAAAATGGCCTATAAATGTTGCCTGTCTTTTCCTAATCTTCCTTGTGAATGACTTTCTTGTGTCTGCCTCCATCAAGACTGTCTCATTTGTTTTCTTTGCTGTCCATGGAACTCTCAACATTCTTCTTAGAAACCACATCTCGGCTGCCTCAATCTTGTTCTGGCTTTGCTTGTTGACTGTCCACGCCTCGCAACCGTACAACAGAATTGGTTCTATATCACATTCAAGAACTCTCTTCCTGATGTCAGTTGATAGGCATTTGTTGGTAAGAATTCTTTTCATCTTCTTGAATGCTGTTTTGCTTGGAACAACAACAAAATCCACAAATAAAGCAATAGAGGCCTGGTCACCATACTGCACACTGAATGCACAAGATCACACCTGAAATCCTCAAGTTTGATACTGGCTTTAACCCTTTGACCCCCGCACCCTGTCCACCAGAATCCTACTGTGTCAACAGTGCTAGCAAAGCAAAAACTTAACCCTTTGACTTCCTCACCCTTTCCAGGAAGCTGGTGGAAAGGGTGAGGGAGTCAAAGGGTTAGTTTTTGCAGTTGGTAGATAGGGTGCGGGAGTCAAAGGGTTAAGCAATTTTTTTACTGTTTTTTATGTTTGTTGCAACAACAACAACAAATACTGAACAGTGCTTTTAGTGATGATGTGTATATAGTTTGAGTGTTTTTCTATGTGTTCTTCAGGTTTACAGCAAAAACAAAAATAAAAAAGCAAGCAGCAAGCAATACTTTTGCAGGCAGTTATTTCTATGTATCGGGGACACACACACACACACATCTTTCAAGCTCTTCTGCTGTGTCTGTTATGCAACACACACAAACACACACACACACACACACACACACACACACACACACACCACACACACACACACACACACACACACACACACACATATACACAACACACACACACACACTCTCTCTCTCTCTCTCTCACTCTCTCTGTCTGTCTCTCTCTCTCTTTCTCTGTCTTTCTTGCTCTCTGTATCTCTGTTTCTCTCTCTCTCTCTCTCTCTCAAGCTGCTTTTTATCCCCACTGTAAAAGTCTGCAGCAATGATTTTTGGAGTGATTTTGAACATCTTCTTTTCTTTATATCCATTCTGTTTTGCCCAGACCTCACTTTCTGTTTTTCCCATGAAAGATAAAAACATAATTAGATTTTTTTATACTTTTGTACTGGTGTAGATAATGTGAGGTTGATGTATATAATAAAAGACTTGTGTTACAGTGGAAACAGTGAAAAAGGATGTAGACACAGTGCAGAGGATCACCGACCTCGCTGAAAAGAAAAGGTTTGTGGTATGAATGAGAGTTTGATTCTGTGTGCCATGAACCATTTTTTGACTGTGTGTTTGTATGAGTGAACATCTCCGTGAAAGGCAGTATCAGGCTCTTATGTGCGTTATTATATTCCAACTGGGTCCAAATGGGTCATGCAACGCATGGACAATTCCCCTCCCCCCCCCCCCCCTTTGCTTGATAAAACGACTGTCCAGTGGCGTTGGGAGGTGACTGTCCTGAGAGTTGCGAGGCATTGGTGCTCTGGGTCCCATCCGCACCCTCAAGGTGTTTCTTGATAACTTCGGCTTGTGGCTTGGCCACTGACTTCAGGGAATCAGGCCTGATGACCGCAGGGAAAGACCTGCTGGCTGTTTGGAAAGACGGCAAACTTGGGATCCCATTCAGGGCACGTCAGACCTTGCTGAACAGCAAGATGGGCTGTGTCTGGAGCATCGTGCTTGGCCAGTTTTGCGTCTGTTCAAACGACCCGTGTGGTTGAAGTAGGGCAACGTTAGGAGGTTCTGACTGCTACCTAGACTGTAGTAAGGGGGAAAGAGCTGGCAGCTATGGGAGCTGGTGGCAGGGTGGGCTGCCCAAAAGAGAGATGAAGGTCAGAGTGGGGTGAGAGGACAGTCCCCCTTTGCTTGATGAAATCACTGTCGAGTGTCAGGAGCTTGGGAGGTGATTGTCTGGAGGATGGTGAGGCATTGGTGCTCTGGGTCCCATCTGCACCCTCAGGGTGTTACTTGGACACCATGACTCACCAGTGTAAAGAGGACACCATGATCACCGTGTAAACAGGAACCTGAACACCGTGTAAAGAGACACCATGACTCACCAGGTGTAAAGAGACACCATGACTCACCAGTGTAAAGAGGACACCATGACTCACCAGCTTAAAGAGGACACCATGACTCACCAGTGTAAAGAGGACACCATGACTCACCAGTTAAAGAGGACACCATGACTCACCAGGATGTAAGATGAGGACACCATGACTCACCAGTATTAAAGAGGACACCATGACTCACCAGTGTAAAGAGGACACCATGACTTACCATGTAAGAGGACACTACGACTCCCAGTGTTAAGAGGACACATGACTCACCAGCATAAAGAGGACACCATGACTCACCAGTGTAAAGAGGACACCATGACTCACTAGTGTAAAGAGGACACATGACTCACCAATGTAAAGAGGACACCATGACTCACCAGTGTAAAGAGGACACCGTGACTCACCAGTGTTAAGAGACACCATGACTCACCAGTGTAAAGAGGACACCATGACTCACCAGTGTAAAGAGGACACCTGACTCACCAGTGTTAAGAGGACACATGACTCACCAGTGTAAAGAGGACACCATGACTCACCAGTGTAAAGAGGACACCATGACTCACCAGTGTAAAGAGGACACCATGACTCACCAGTGTAAAGAGGACACCATGACTCACCAGTGTAAGAGGACACCAGTGAACTCACCAGTGTAAGAGGACACCATGACTCACCAGTGTAAAGAGGACACCGACTCACAGTGTAAGAGACCCCATGACTCACAGTGTAAAGAGGACACAATGACTCACCAGTGTAAAGAACCATGACTTACCAGTGTGAAGAGGACACCATGACTCACCAACATAAAGTGGACTCCACAGCCTGTTAACAACAGTAACCTATCCATTGTTGACAGATTTTGAGACTCACAGTACCCCTGTGGGGATGCCGGGGGCTCTTTTAGTATAAATAGTATCCCCACCTTCTGGAAATTCTGTACTAGAAATGTCCTCTTTTCTGTCTCTCTCTTTATTTCTTCCTTGTTCCTTTGCTTTCTGTCATTCTTCCTGTCATTTTCTGCCTTGCTGGTCCTTTCACCTATATGTGTTTGATAAAGTCTTGCGTACTTTTTCTTAGGATTGATAATTGGGTACACGTATTTTGGCTGTAGGGAGGTGAGATATAATATCCTAAGGTATGCTTAGATTTGTATTTAGGTGTTTTTTAAATCCCCTGTACGATAAATTGGACAGAATGGTCAGCGTCAAGGGCATGTCTTTGGATTGTGTGCGCAAATGCATTGATATGTGTACTTAATATTCTTTTCTTTCTTTTTTTTTTTTTACCCTGTTGAACTTTTGTGTATGTTTTGAAGTGGTTATAGCCCTGATATGGCTGTACGCAGACAGCTGGGTTTTAAACAACAGAACAACAACCAAGAGACTCATGGAGAAAATTTCTGACTGTGATGGGTGTAGGTATGTATGTCTTGGGCAGGTGCACAGACTTGTGGCCAGCCAAACTGCGTCACTCGGGTAGCTACAGACACAAGAACGCACTCCTCCACAACTCCGCCATCTCATCTCAGGTTCATTCTGGCAGCGTCACGCTTTACACAGGTGAGTTGTTTTAATACTGTCTACATTACAGTGGTAAGTTGTTTTAATACTGTCCACATTACAGTGGTAAGTTGTTTTAATACTGTCCATTTTATACTGGTTAGTCATGGTGTCCATTTTGCACAGGTGAGTTATGTTGATGCTGTTGGATTCCCATCATACTGGGTGAACTGACTGACTTAGGAGTTCGAGATGTTGTTGGGCTGTGCAAAGCCTGTTCTTGTCTCGCTAATTCTTGCTTTGACATCTGCATCTGTGTTGTCCACCTTGTTGGTGATACTTCCAGGACAGGTGAATAACTCCACTTCTTCCAGCATGTTAAGTTAACAAGAAACACCACTAGGGTGCGGACACTCCACTGTGTTATTGTACAGTCTGCATCTTTGGTGGGTATGCATGCTGGGTGTTTCCATGTTTCTATAAGCCATGGGATTCAGACATAACTAATAGGAACCTCAGTATGCAGAGTTGATATTCTGCATGTATACACACACACAAAGTGTGGATTAGGCACCAACAGGTCTGCACATATGTTGACATAGGAGATCAGGAAAAATCTCCACCTTTTACCCACCATGTTGAGGTAGCCAGGTGGATCAAACCCAGAACCTTCCACTTGGAAGTTTGAAATTTATCCACTTTACTGCTGCACCTGTCACCCCATGGGTACTGCAAAAGCATTATGCAGGTCTCTATACATAGGAATGAGCAGTATGTGTATGGCATTCACAGTCACAGGGTGAAAACTTGCCACAATATGTTGAACCAGCCAGTGTCAAAACCGAATTAATTTGTTTGAAAATCTTTGATAGGTTCCATTGTTCAGCAGGGATGTCTTGACTTTTTTTCTATTATGAGAATGTGGTTTTTAAGAATGTGGTTTTGTTAATTGTGCGTGGTAGGACTACTGCATGGGTCATCTAAAGTGTATATATTTAATTGGGCAAGGCAAGATTTGGGAAAGAGGTATGGCCCAAAGATTAGGACGCATCAGAAACAGTGATTCTTTAAGTCTTTTCTTTTCCCTTTGACACACATATTACTTTAGGTACCTTATAGGCAAAGAATCACCCTGAGGCACCTAAAAGGCAAAGAATCGCCCTGGTTTTACATTATCACATCAATGGTATGTGGCTAATGCAGTTAGTATGTGTCAGACACAGAGAATAAGCTCTTACATATGTACGTGTGTATTCATAGTTTGCATCCAGAATGCAAGGCTGCCTGCTGTCCAAGTTTAGTCTGGAAAACAGTAAAAAGAAAAAAAAAACCTGAGGGGTTGTCCCGTTTATTCCTTTTTTTGTGATCTGATCCAGAAAACTGTAAAATCTCTCGAGCAAGGGTTAATCAACATGCCTTTTGATTCTTCGTGCATGCTAATGACTGTAGGCACAGTCCCAAATAGATGGTGACTTCACAGCATGAAAAGAGAAATGTTCATATCCTTATCATACATGATATATATATTGGTTGGTCGTACATATAGTGTCCTCTTAACTACTAACATGATGTTCGTAAGTGGACATTTAAAGTTTACTTGCACTTGTTATGTTTGTCCTTGGAAATCAATCTCTGTCCATGTTTTTTTTTACTGCGTATTTTTGTCCGTGGATTGCAAAAGCTAGGGGTAGGCAACCCTGTGGAATGCAGGAAGTAATGACTGATTGTCTCTGATTAAATGATTAAAAAATTCAAGAAGAAAATCTCTCTCTCTGCATGCGCACACACACATACGCACACATGCATGCACACACGTGCACACACACACACACACACACACACACACATATGCACACAACATACACTCACACATACACACACATTCTCACACACTCACATTCACACGCATACATGCACACATTTACACAGTTTTGCACACAGACACACACACTGTCACACAGTCTCTCTCTCTCTCTCTCTCTCACACACACACACACACACACACACACACACACACACACACACACACAAACACACACACACACGCGCACACGCACACACACACACACACACACACGCACACACACACACACACACACACACACACACACACACACACACACACACACACACTCACCTACCTACATGCAAAGAGAGAGACAAAATTCATGCATATTTCTCTCTGTGTGTCTTTTGTGTGTGTGTGTGTGTGTGTGTGTGTGTGTGTGTGTGTGTGTGTGTGTGTGTGGCATACACTTACATGTGTTGATGTATGTTCTCCAAGATGCTGACGGCGATGTGATGGTCAGCCTGATTGACCAGGATGTGGAGACAGCAATGGAAGATGGGGTGAAGGTGGTGAAAGGAGACGGGGTCAAGTCCAACGGGGGTCACAGTGTCAACAACAAGGTCACACTGGTGACCCGCCACCCTCCCTCCCTGGAACCTCAGCAGCGATGGCCCACAGGGTTCTGGACACAGTTCAAGGTAAAGCGACTGCGTCTTGTTATTTGTTATTGTTGTTTAAAGCCCAGCCGACTGCGTAGAGCTATATCAGGGCTATAATTATCTCAGAATGCGTATTTGTTGTTTACAGCCCGGCCAACTGCGTAGAACCATAGTAGGGCTATAACCATCTTGAAAAGTGCACCACGTTATGTATTTGTTATTTTTGTTTTATAGCTCAGCTTCTTGTTCTTCTTCTTGGCATACACTGCTACACAATCAGCTGAGTCCGGGTGATGAATGCAGCTGTCTTTTCCAGCTCCTGTCTGCAGCCATGGAGTTTGGTTGTCAGTGGATTGTCTGTCGGCCACACGTCGTGTCTTGCCACCTGGTGAAGGGGACATCTTTGGAGTATATGCTCCGTGGTTTGGTCTTCTTGACCGCAGGGACAGGTTGGGGAGGGCGCCAGCTTCAGTTTGCGGTACATGTGGCTGTTCAGCCTATTGTGACCGGTGCGCAACCTCACCAGAGCGACTTGCTGCTCTCTAGACAACAGGTGGTAATCATCCCTGTGTCGTCTTGGCATGGAAAGCGTCCTGATGATGCTCCTCTTCTCACTTTAGCTGACGCTGTTGTTAGATTGTTCTTCTCTGGCTCCCTCCTTAGCAAGGATATCAGCTCGCTCATTCCCGGAGACTCCGCAGTGGGCTGGAATCCACTGCAGAACTGCTCTTCTGGTTGTGGCAACCTGGTGCAGAGCTCTGGACAGGAGGGGGAGCGTGTTGTTCTGGCCAAAGCTCAGCTGACTGTGCAGAGTCCTAGTGGGGCTTTAACCATCTCAGAAAAATACACTACGTATATGTTATTGTTGTTTAAACCCCAGCCGACTGCATAGAGCCATAGTAGGGCTATAACCATCTTAAAAAGTTCACCACATATATGTCACTGTTGTTTACATCTCAGCCAACTGTGCAGAGCCATAGCAGGGCTTTAACCATCTCAAAAAGTATGCCACACCTTACTGGAGAAAAAAAGAATAATATCTGGAAAAGAAAATTAAGTGCACTTGTCAATGCATTCACGCACAGAAACAAAGGAGATTCCCCTGGTGTTGACCACTCCATCCAATTTATCACCAGGAGAATTATAAAAAAACAAAAACAAAATAACACCTGAATACAAACATAACTAAAGACACTAAAATATATATAGAACGGGCCTAAATTACCTAAGATTGCTTCTGCACATCGCATTTCCTTAGAGCCCAAAATGCACTTGATACATGTACCCAGTTATCAATCTTAAGAGAAAGTATGTAAGGCTATATAGAACACATTCAGATGAGGCAGACAGTGATAGGAAGACATGACAGAAAGCAAAGGAGCAAGGCAGAAACAAATAGGGTGACAAAAAAGAGGAAATATCAAGCACAGAATTTCCAGAAGGTGGGGATACTGTTTATACTGAAAGACCCCCGGCATCCGCACAGGAGGAGACTGCATCTGTGCTGCAGTGTAACATCAACCCTTTGACTCCCTCACCCTTTCCACCAGCATCCTGCATTGTCAGCCATGACAGCAAAGCAAACATTTAACCTTTCATTCCCTCACCCTATTCACCAGCTTCCTGCAGGAAGCTTGTGGATAGGGTGAGAGAGTAGGGTTAAGATTTTGCAGCTGGTGGATAGGGTGCCTGAGTGAAAGGGTCAAAAATCAGCGGAGTCTCAGTTATTTCTGGGCCTGGAATAAATTCTGGTTCATGTTCAGCACAATGCAAATGACTGTGCAAGTTGATGTGGCTGCGGCCTGTTTCAAAAGTTAATAACCACATGTTTTGACCAGTTGCTGTGGTATAGTGGTAAGCGCAACAGACCACTGGATGAAAGGTCTTCCCGACGAGCCCTTAGCATTCTCAGTTCTAGGTAGGAACCACTTGGAGCTGAAAAGAAACAATGATTTTTGAAGGAACTGATGGGGATATGAACCCACAACCTTCCAGTCAGTAGTCCGTTGCACTAACCACTACACCACAGCAACGAATACTTGCCCTTTTGTTTCTATTCTCTGTTCTTTTGAATGTTAACCAGTGAACCATTGTAAGCCATATGATTTTTGAAGGGAATGATGGAGATTGGAACCCACAACCTTCTAGTCAGTAGTCCGTTGCACTAACCACTACACCACAGCAACTAGTACTTGCCCTTTTATCTTTGTTCTCTGTTCTTTTGAATGTTAACCAGTGAACAATTGTAAGTGCTATGTGAGAGATTATTTTTTATTCCTTGATGATGTTTTTGCTTTTCCCACTTTCCATCTCTTCAGATGTTGAACTGGCGAACCTTCAAACATGCACGGTCACGTATCATTTCCAAGTACAACATCATCAACAGCATGTCTATCGCTCTCATCTGCAGCCTGCTGTGGTTCCAGATGCCACGCACCCACGAAACCATCAGTTCTCGTATGGGATACGTAAGTGTTGGCTGACTTGTGAACCAGTTTGGTTGGAAAAATGAAAAGGATTGTTGTATAACCCTGTGGTACAGGGTCATGAAGAGGTAGAGATGTCAACCCGTCCTCAGGGCCAGCATGTTGATGATAGACCCCCACCTTCCACATCTGTTTACCTGTACGATTTTTGTATATTTGTTTACCTGTACGATTTTTGCTTATTTGGCCTGAAAATTAAACTCTTGAAATGTGTGATCTGGTCAGTCGTGATTTATGGCTGCGAAGCCTGGACTCTCAGGAAAGCTGATTGCAAAAGCATTAGGGTAGCGGAGATGTGGTTGTATTGGAGACTACTACGTGTGAAAGTGTCAGTGTGTGCGACCCAACATGATAAAACCGGGCTAAAGTGGCAAATTTTCATTTTTGAGTTTTCAACCCATCATAAAATTTCACAGGTTATAAATCAACATGCAGACATGTTTGAATACTGTAAATATCTTTTTGACAAGGAAAATAATACACTTACAAAAAAAATTTTAAATACATTTTTGATAAGAAAAATTACTTTATAGGGTGCTTTTAGTGATAAGATATAACACTTAAGAAATTGTAGATTAGCTGTTAAAGACTTGAAATATGGAAAGATCTCAATTGACCCAGTGTTGACCTTATCCAGCTATTTTAGCCATAGCTATGGCTGGCTCGCTGTGTCTTTAGCTGGATTTTCCTATGCTGCATCACATATCCTGATAATAATTATGTCTTGTTCACCTGTTCCAGCTTTTCTTCATGGCAACATACTGGAGTTTCGTCCCCATGTTCGATGCCATCACATCTTGTAAGAATACTCATCTACTCTCTCTCTCTTCTTGTCTTTCTCTCTCTCACTCTGTCTCTCTTGTCTCTCCTAAGTGATTTATGTGCCAGTTTAATTCAGTCAAGGTATTAGGAAAATTCAAGTGTGTTTGAGTTCTCATTGATTTTCTGTTCAGAAATGAAGACGATATCAAGAAGCTTAAACATTTCTGTATAAATGTCAAAAGAGATTTGCAGAGATTGCATCACAAAACATGATTTATATCTGATGTTGACTCAGTTGTATTCATTCATGTACATTTCTAAGCAGCACATATATATTGTGAATGTGTCTTTGTGTAGTGTTTGTGTTGCATATTGTTTTCATAAGGTGCTATGGCCTATTTCAATACAACATCCACTGTCCTCTCTCTCTCTCTCTTCTCTCTCTCTCTCTCTCTCTCTCTCTCTCTCTCTCTCTCTCTCTCTCTCTCTCTCTCTCTCTCTCTCTCTCTCTCTCTCTCTCTCTCTCTTTTTCTCCCTCACTCTCTCATATCTAACCCTGTCTTTGTAATTTTCTGGAGGAAATCATTTGCATTTGGAATTTCTATAGGACTTGTGATATTTTCAGTACTTCAGTTTCAGTTTGTTAAGATGGTGTCTTCTCGCTTAGAATGAATTCCATATACATGGATGCCACAGATGCAATGTTATGGATACATTCCAAAATGATCATGGCTTAAGCCCTATGTCTGCTTGTAAGCCCTACATGCTGGCAAGGTCTTAGGATCATGCATAGCATATATTTTGTATGTCTATGCTTGTATCGGTCCTTGTATCAGTGTGTTTTTGAAACAAATTGCTGAAGTCAGATGTACCGTACTAGCACCTCATAGATTCATTTCATGGAAACCCGTCTACAGGCAACCTGACACACAAATGCTTCTGGCTTTCTAGCATCCCCATCACCTGAGAAGAGTGGCAGAATGGTTCAGACATTCGCCTGCCAATAACTAAACTTCAGGTTCCAGGGTTCGCTCCCCATAGAGGCCTTGACTTTTCTCCTCAGTTTGACCGGAAAATCGAACTGAACGTCTATAGTCTTTCAGAATGAGACGAAAAACAAGTCAGACCCGTGTGCCTAAAGATCCCACGGCAGTTGAAAATCGTGAAGAGCATGCAGGGCATTGCCCGGCTGCCTTGGTAAAAAACAGTTGAGAGAGAGGTTGATTTCCCAGGTCCACCCCTTGAAGACCAGTTAGCATTCTTGCCTTTCTGAAGTCTTGGTTAAAAAAAAAAGTGAACATGAATGTGAATTTGTGCAAGGGAGAGGGGATGGGTGCTGTCCTCATGGTGCTGGCCCCGTCAAAAGTTGAGGTCTCTGCCACCTCATTCCCCTACAATGACCCCAGGGTTATGGCACTATCTAGGTAGGACCTCAGGATGTGGCCAGCTCGTGGGTTTACGTGCAAGCTTAAGGGTTGTGCCATGATCATTCTGGATCTTCTCCGATCGTGGAGATGTCATCTTGAGAAACTGAAACTGAAGCTGAATTCTTTTTGTCCATCCTGTACCTTTGGTCCACAGAAACAAAACACAGACTTACAGACACACACAGACACACACACACGCACACGCACACGCACACGCACACACACACACACTCACACACACACACAAACACACACACACACACACACACACACACACACACACACACACACACACACACACACACACACACACACACACACACACACACACACACACACACACACACACCTCAGACTCAACTGTGTGGTCCCAGTCTTGCCAACGAGTCCATGACATGCCCAACTCTGGGTAAGAGCCAGTTTGAGCCGAAAAATCCCAATATTGATTTTCGAAGGGACTTGATGGGGATTGGAACCCACAACCTTCCAGTCTGTAGTCTTGTTGTGCTAGTGATTACACCATGGTGAATGGTATGTTTCATACTGTTTTATTCTGTGTCCCCTGCAGTCCCTCCAGAAAGACCGGTGATTCTCAAAGAGAGAGCAGCAGGGATGTACCGCCTGTCGGCCTTTTACTTTGCCAAGATGTCCAGTGAGCTGCCCCTGATCATGTTACTGCCGACCATCTTCTGCACGGTCAGCTACTGGATGGCAGGCATGCGGGGCGTGTCCTCCTTCTTTGCCACCTGGGCCATCCTCATCCTCAACGTTTTGAACTGCCAGGTGAGTTTTGTTATGTGTGTGTTCTTTTTGTGTTAATTTTTTGTTTGTTTCGGTATTGATCTGGTAGGATTGTGTGTGTGGGGGGGGGGGGGGGGGCTTGTGTGTGTCTGTGTGGTGTGAGTGTGTGTGTAAGAGGGAGAGAGAGAGTGTGCATGTGTGTTTGTGTGAGAGAGAGTGTGTGTAAGAGTGTGAGTGTGTGTGTGTGTGCATGTGCGGGTAAGAGTGTGTGTATGTGTGTGTGTGTATGTATGTGTGTGTTCGTGTGTGTGTGTGTGTGTGCGCATGCACACATGTGTCAGCGAGAGTGAGAGAAAGAGAGCATTTGTTGTGTGTGTATGTTTGTTTGTGTGCATGCATGCCCATGTGCATGTGTGTTTGCATGTGTGTGCGAATGTGTGCGTGCATCCATGTGTACATGTGTGGCGTGCGCATGTGTGTGTGTGTGTGCGCGCGTGTGTGTGTGTGTGTGCGTGTGTGTAGTGCGTGTGTGTGTGGTGTGTGTGTGTGTGTGTGTGTGGTGTGTGTGTGTGTGTGTGTGTGTGTGTGTGCACGTTTGTCTCTGCTGAGGATGGTTTTACTGTTGTGTATTTAGCTACCCCCAGAGGTCTTGGTCATTCATTTACCCCTGACATATACTAGCATTCTTTGTATCCACATGGGCACAATTTTACAACTCATTCCATTAAAGCAGAAAGAGTCCTCACCCTTCTATAATTATCAGATATAATGAACTTACGTGTCTGACTTGTTCAGGAAGCTGGTGGATAGAGTGCAGCTGGTGGATAGGGTGCAGGAGTGAAAAGGTTAAACATTAATGATAAATATGTATCACACAACCATTCAGTAGATAGAACTGGACCATTATCACACTGGCAACATAGAATTCATCGTTTACTGTGGAGCAGGACTATGTCAACATTTGAGCGCTTGCTTGTATGTTCATTTGCGTTTGTAAATAGTCTGATAATGTGTTGCCTCCATTGAGTGGGTTGACATGGTAGATGCATTCAGACAATGTGCAACACCTGTCGTCGACATTGCTGAAGCTCACTATGGCATTGACGATCGTGGCCCTCCATTGTGTATTTGTCCCTTGCTGCCGAAAGTACATCTTCCACCCTCTCCGTCCTCAGCCACCATGCAAGTCCGTCCAATATTTTCTCCCTGGGTCTACCTGGTGCTCTCTTTCCCTCCACCTTTCCCCTTGTGATCAAGTGCTCTAATTCCCCTTTCCTCATAAAATGGCCTGTAAATGTTGCCTGTCTTTTCCTCATCTTCCTAATGAATGATCTTGTTGATTCACTTTGGGGTTAGTGAATTTGTTTGTGTGTACGTTTTGAAATGTTTTCAATTCTGATGAACATCATCATCATCATTGTCATCATCATCATTGTTAATATAATTGTTATTTTTTTATTTATTATTATTATTATTATTATTATTATTATTATTTTATTATTTTTATTATTATTATTGTTGTTGTTATTGTTGCTATTATTGTTATTAC
>JAPXFY010000025.1:9402181-9429681 GCA_030674185.1 Monoplex corrugatus | reverse complement strand
CACACTGGGAACTGAAACTAAATCACTAGCTCACAAAGTCAACACTAACATCACCAGCTCATAAAAAAAACAAAATCAACACTAACATCACCAGCTCACAAAACAAAGAAAGTTGACACTAACATCACCAGCTGGTAAAACAAAGAAAATCAACACTAACATCACAGCTCACAAAACAAAGAAAGTTGACACTAACAGAACCAGCTGGTAAAACAAAGAAAATCAACACTAACATCACCAGCGCACAAAAACAAAGAAAGCCGACGCTAACATCACCAGCTGTGAAGTGTTGTGAAGTTTGAAGTTCAGTAAAGATTCATAGATGACGCTTTCCTTTTTTTTTCCCTGTCAGGGTATTATGTATGTTTTGAAACGTTTATGACCCTGATGTGGCTCTACAGTAGTTATTTCCCTTAGACCGTTTGTGGCAATGTGAAACAAAGACAACAGTAGCCTTTTGTCAATGCTACCCGCAACATGCAAATTTCGCTAAATCCAAAATGGCATTAAGGAAAGCATTTTATGGTAATTAATTTTGTGAATATTTTTGTGCTCTGGAGCAACTGTATGCAAAAAGTGACAACTACCAATAATCTTGTGTCTTCCAACATGTGAAATCAGTGATTTAAAACATCCATGGCATGGAAATCATGTTCTGGACTCCATCTGAAACTGTTTCCCAGTGTGTGTTCATATCCATCTAAAAAAAGAATTTACCCCCCTTTGGATACCTATTTGGATACCTCATCATTTACAATTATATGGAATACCATAAATAATGTAAGATTATTTGTAAAGATCTAATCCTGGTCTTTCTGTGTCACTTTACTTTGTATAAGTTATTTGGTTGTTTTTCTATATTTATTTTAAATGTTGCTAAAAATCGCGCGATTTGAGGGGTCGGAATGACCCTGAAGACTGCGACTCGATTGCGTTAAGCAACAATAACAGTAGCAATTTCTGTCCGACAGTTGTGCAAACGTCACCAACTTTGAGCTTCCAGTCTGCGAAGGCAGCAACGCCACGATGGTGTCGCAGGAGACTATACTACAGCACTACGGCGTGGAGCTGCCCTTGCACTGTTACGTGGTCACCATCACCTTGCAGATCTTCGTCTGGAGGACCATCGCCTACCTCGCCCTGAAGTACAAGAAAAAGACGCAATGATGATGGAAACTTAGGCTGTCTGCGTGTTTGTGTGTGTGGGAAGCGTGTGAGGCCTTTCATGAATTCAGTCTTGGCACCCAACCATCGATACTCCGCACCCCCCTCCCCCGACCCACCTTTATGTCCCCATCCCCCCCTCCTATCTTTAATATAGAGCATGTGCGAGTGTGAGCTGGTTTTTTTGGGTTTTTTGTTGTTTGTTTTTTTTAGACGCTTTGAATAGTGTCATGACCTCCACATCCCCCCCCCCCCCACCTGTCTTCCCCCACCCCTTCCCCGTCCCCCCCCGTCACACCCCCCTGTCCACCTTCCCAGCAGCAGTGGCAGCACATACCATGAAATTGTTCTCATATTTTTTTATACCAGCACAGTGATAGCTTCAATTTTTGTTTGGGTTTCGGTTTTGTTTTTTTGGGGTTTGTTTTTGTGTGAGCTGGTGATGTTAGCGCCGGGCTTTCTATGTTTTGTGAGTTGGTCATGTTGGCATTGACTATCTTTGTTTTACCAGCTGGTGATGTTAGCGCCGGGCTTTCTATGTTTTGTGAGTTGGTCATGTTGGCATTGACTATCTTTGTTTTACCAGCTGGTGATGTTAGCGTCAGCTTTCTGTGTTTTTGTGCGCTGGTGATGTTAGTGTTGATTTTCTTTGTTTTACCAGCTGGTGATGTTAGCGTCAGCTTTCTGTGTTTTTGTGCGCTGGTGATGTTAGTGTTGATTTTCTTTGTTTTACCAGCTGGTGATGTTAGCGTCAGCTTTCTGTGTTTTTGTGCGCTGGTGATGTTAGTGTTGATTTTCTTTGTTTTACCAGCTGGTGATGTTAGCGTCAGCTTTCTGTGTTTTTGTGCGCTGGTGATGTTAGTGTTGATTTTCTTTGTTTTACCAGCTGGTGATGTTAGCGTCGGCTTTCTTTGTTTTTGTGCGCTGGTGATGTTAGTGTTGATTTTCTTTGTTTTACCAGCTGGTGATGTTAGCGTCGGCTTTCTTTGTTTTTGTGCGCTGGTGATGTTAGTGTTGATTTTCTTTGTTTTACCAGCTGGTTCTGTTAGTGTCAACTTTCTTTGTTTTGTGAGCTGGTGATGTTAGCATTTATTTTGTTTTTTTTTATGAGCTGGTGATGTTAGTGTTGACTTTGTGAGCTAGTGATGTTAGTGTTGACTGTTTTGTGAGCTGGTGATGTTAGCGTTGACTTACTTTGTTTTTGTGAGCTGGTGATGTTAGTGTAGACTTTGTTTTGTGAGCTGGTGATGTTAGTGTTGACTTTGTTTTGTGAGCTGGTGATGTTAGTGTAGACTTTGTTTTTGTGAGCTGGTGATGTTAGTGTAGACTTTGTTTTGTGAGCTGGTGATGTTAGTGTTGACTTTGTTTTGTGAGCTGGTGATGTTAGCGTTGACTTTGTTTTGAGAACTGGTGATGTCAGTGTTGCCTTTGTTTTGTAAAGTGGTGATGTTAGCATTGACTTTGTTTTGAGAACTGGTGATGTCAGTGTTGACTTTGTTTTGTGAGCTGGTGATGTTAGCTTTGACTTTGTTTTATGAGCTGGTGATGTTAGCCTTGACTTTGTTTTGAGAACTGGTGATGTCAGTGTTGAATTTGTTTTGTGAACTGGTGATGTTAGTGTTGACTTTTTTTGTGGGTGTTTGTGATGTTAGCGTTGACTTTGTTTTACGAGCTGGTGACGTTAGCGTCAACTTTTTGTGTCTTGTGAGCCATGATGCGATAGAGTTGTCTGTCTGTGGGTGTTTGTGAGCAGGTGACCAGTAGTGTGACGTGTTTGTTTTTATGAGCAGTGCCAATGAGCTGTGATGGTTACACGTGCTTCAGCACGTTGATGAAAGTCCCAGTGTTAACAGATAATGACTTGTTCTGGTTCTGTTTTGTTGCAGTGTTTGTCCACCCATCCCTCTGTTTTTCCTCTCTCTCTGTCTCTCTGTCTCTCTGTCTGTCTGTCTGTCTCTCTCTCTTTCTCTCTCTTTCTCTCTCTCTCTTCTTTCTCTTTCTCTCTCCCGTCGTCATCGCAGCTTGATATGATAAGACATTTAGGGAAGGGTTTTTTGTGTTGTTCGGCATGTAGTTTTCGCTCCAGCTATGCGCGTGCGCGTACGCAACACACACAGACACACACACGCACATACAGACACAGGCAGATGCGCGCGCAGACACACACACACACATGCAGACACATACACATACACATACACCAACACATACACACACACACACACACACAACACACACACACACACTGTTTCAGCATGTTCTGATAATGATGACAGTTATGGTGTTTGTACATATGTATTGGTGAACTGCCCAAGAAAACATTTAGCGTTAACCAGCAGAAAGCAGACGTGAAGAGACCAGTGTTCTTGTTGGAGGACCCTTCCCCAGTCTGATCTTATTGATTGTAACGGTTGAACAGTGCACACACATTGATGGAATGTCGTTGAACCAGACAGGACTGCAGTTGAATGAGAGAGGTAACAAGAGTGCACATGTACTGATGGTCAGTCGTGTGAACCAGAAAGGATAAAGTGCACATGTATTGATGGTCGGTCGTGTGAACCAGAAAGGATAACAGAGTGCACATGTACTGATGATTAGTGTGAACCAGAAAGGATAAAGTGCACATGTAATGATGGTCAGTCGTGTGAACCAGAAGGGATAACAAAGTGCACATGTACTGATGGTCAGTTATGTGAACCAGAAAGGATAACAAAGTGGACATGTATTGATGATCACATGAACCAGAGAGGATAACGGAGTGCACATGTACTGATGGTCAGTCGTGTGAACCAGAAAGGATAACAGAGCAGAACGCACATGTATTGATGATCATCTGAACCAGAAAGGATAACAAAGTGCACATGTACTGATGGGATGCCTGTTGGACCAGAGATGTAAATAGAGAAAGAAATGCAACAGACCAGTTTCTGAGGGATATGGCTCTTGTTTCAACACCAGTTCTGATGTTCCCCGTGCGTGTCAACTGTGCATGCATTCCCTAACTCCCGTTCATCTCCTGTGTTTCACAAGATCGTGCCTGTAGTGAGTCGCAAGGACTGAGTTATGAGGCTCTTGTGGGGCGTGGTATGTGAGGAAATGACTCTTTGAGATTTTGTTTTGTTTTGTGCAGGAAGGATTCATTGTTGAGTGTGGTGCGTGAGGAATTATCTGTCAAGCGTCACGCTTGACAGAAAGACTGTTGTGTGGTGCATGTGGAATTATCTGTCAAGCGTCACTCTTGACAGAAAGACTGTTGTGTGGTGCATGTGGAATTATCTGTCAAGCGTCACTCTTGAGAGAAAGACTGTTGTGTGGTGTATGTGGAATTATCTGTCAAGCGTCACTCTTGACGAGAAAGACTGTTGTGTGGTGCATGTGGAATTATCTGTTCAAGCGTCACTCTTGAGAGAAAGATTGTTGTGTTGGTGATGTGGAATTATCTATCAAGCGTCACTCTTGAGAGAAAGATTATTGTGTGGTGCGTGTGGAATTATCTGTTAAGCGTCACTCTTGAGAGAAAGATTGTTGTGTGGTGCATGTGGAATTATCTGTCGAGCGTCACGCTTGACAGAAAGACTGTTGTGTGGTGCGTGAGGAATTATCTATTGTGCGTCACGCTTGATAGAAAGACTATTTAGGGATTGATTTGTGATGTGGAGTGAATTACTGTGGAGCATAGTGTCTAAGGCTTTTTTTTTCTTTGGAGGAGTTATCAGGGCCAAACACACTTGGCTCATTGGCAACATCACCGAATCCAGCGGCATGAGAATCCATGAAGTCAGCAAGGCCAGCGAAGACCGGAACAAATGGAGGAGGATAACCCTGTCGGCGTCATTGACTGCAGCGGCCAACACCGCACCCGGTGAAGCCAGCAGATGAGATCACACGTGGATATACCCAAAGCGTTCCAGCTTCATCAGCAACAAGAAAACTACTCACACCTGTACAAAAACCTGTGTGGGCAGGCGAGATCTTTGTGATAATTGTAAATAGTGACAGAACGTAATAGTTGATGGGTACTTACATATCTGTGGGCGAGATAGAACACAGCTTACCACAGTCTCTTGTGGTTTATATGTGCATCTTTTCTATCGACATGAGTATTTGTCTGTGGGTAAAATATGTGTGCTGCCGGCTTCTTTGGTTTCTATGTGCATTTGTTTCGCTCACATGAGTACATACCTATCGGTGGGGTAAAATGTCGGGCAAACTTTTGTGGGTTGTATGCACATTTGTTCTACTTACATGAAGGTGAGTGTACGGGTAAGATAAGATAAAATTCGGCGTGCCACACATTTTGTGGGTTGATCTGGTGTGTTCATATGCGTGTGTATTCGTGGGAAATACCAAACTCGGTGTGCCACAGATTTTGTTGTATGCATGGTTCTACTCGGTAATGTGTGCGTGTGTGTGTGTGTGCGCACACATGCTTACACTCACCATGCATGCATGTTTGCTGTGCAAGCGGTCACACAGTACTAACATACACATATGTACACGTTCAAGTTCATAATTGCCTAAAGCTCAGCTGACTACCAGAGCCATGTCAGTGCCAAACACACATGCACACACACACGCACACACACACGCATGCACGCACGCACACACACAAACACACCACACACACACACACACACACACACACACACACACACACACACACACACACATATTTTAAGGAGTATAGCACAACACTACATCAATTTTGTACTAATCAACAGCTACTGTATCACCTGTAGTTTTATTTTCATTATTTGACTAAAATCAGTAGATCAACAGTAGGTTTTTATTTTCATTATTTGACTAGAATCGACAGATCAACAGTTACTGAATCACATGGTAGTTTTTATTTTCATTATTTGACTAGAATCAATAGATCAACAGTAGGTTTTTATTTTCATTATTTGACTAGAATCGACAGATCAACAGTTACTGAATCACATGGTAGTTTTTATTTTCATTATTTGACTAGAATCAATAGATCAACAGTAGGTTTTTATTTTCATTATTTGACTAGAATCGACGGATCAACAGTTACTGAATGATGTGATCGATTCTATTTTCATTATTTGACAAAAATCAACAGATCAACAGTTATTGAATCATGTGATAGTTTTTATTTTCATTATTTGACTAGAATCGACAGATCAACAGTTACTGAATCATGTGATCGATTCTATTTTCATTATTTGACTAAAATCAGCAGTTACTGAATCACCTCAGTTTTTATTTTCATTATTTGGCTACAACTTCTTCACAGTGGAGACGAGATTTAAATTCCCCATGATGCTCTGACTGACAAACTTAATCAGTCTTCACCAAAGAAGAGAAGGAGAGGGACAAAGTTACTCGGCAGACCCCCCCCCCCCCCCCGTCCCCAATCCCAATGACATGTCCATCCGCAGTACAGACTTTTGACCTGACTGGGTCATCCAACCACACCAAACACAAAAAATTAGGAGCAAAAGATTGAAACTTCCCTCCTGCTTCATCCAGTATGAGAAAAGAGTTTTTAGTCTTTTACTCCTAATTTTTGTATTTTGTTCGTTTGTGGTCTTACGTCTTGTCTTAACAAAGGCCAGTTGGCCGAAAACTTGCGCCTGTCTTGTCTGGTTGTATTGAATACGCGTTCTGATTCTTTTTCGTGTTTTTTTCTGGTTCTTGACTGGGTCAGTAACAAGGAATGGCATGCAAGGCGATTTCTACAGTCTGGCAAGCACCAGCATTCCCCTCCAGCATTTTAGACTGCATGTTAGATGGCTACCAGGAAATGCTGGGTCTTTTGTTCACAACGTGGACTCAGGCTGATGTACACAGGCTTAGACATCTCCAGAGACCATCTCTCTTTTCATTTTTGACCTTGTATCTTAAGTCATTGTTTTGTTCCCTCCAGGTTTTGTTGATTTGCTCAGCGCATCCGTATAAATAGTATCCCCATCTTCTGGAAAATCTGTGCTGGAAATTTCGTCTTTTCTATCACTCTCTTTGTTTCTGCCTTGCTTCTTTGCTTTCTGTCATTTCTTCCTGTGCTTTGCTGGTCCATTCGCCTGTATGTGTTCAATAAAGTCTTGCATACTTTCTCTTACTCTTAGGATTGATAATTGGGTACATGTAATAGGTGTGTAACATACACAATATTTCAACAGGAAAAAAAGGAAAAGAAAATTAAGTTCACTTATCAGTGCATATATGCACATAATCTAAGGAGATGCCCCTGGCTTTGAACACTCCATCCAATTTATCACACAGGAGATTTTGAAAAACGCACCTGGGTACAGGTTCAAACATAACTAAGGACACTAAAGCATATATAAAAACAGACCTAAATTACAAAAAAAAATTGCTTCTGCATATCGCATTTCCCTAGAACCCCAAACGCACTTAATACATGTAGTCAATTATCAATCCTAAGAGTAAGAGGCAGTACGTAAGACTTTATCGAGCACATATAAGTGAATGGACCAGCAAGGCAGAAAATGACAGGAAGAAATAACTTTTGTTTCAAGTGTGTGCTCTGAAACACTTTGTTTCAAATATGTGCTCTGAAACTGAAAATTCTGTTCAGATCAGCAGCTGAGAAATTCTTCAAGATTGACTTCATATACTGTACACCATCACCCTTTGACTCTCGCACCCTGTCCACCAGCATCTTGCGTTGCCAACCATACTAGCAAATTAAAAACTTATTCCTTTGTTTTCCTCACCCTATCCACCAGCTTCCTGCAGGAAGCTGGTGGATAGGATGAGGGAATCAAAGGATTAAGTTTTTGCAATTGGTGGGTAGGGTACAGGAGTCAAAGAGATTTTGAGCCTAACTCTGTAACAGACCCATGCTTCTCTTAAGAAAGTAAAAAAAAAAGTTTTTCGAAGAATAAATAGAAATAGCTGCTATACATCTGTCTTTTCATGATGCTCATTCATGTGCTGTTTCGTTTGGTTTCTGTTTTTAGCGAACTGACATTTTTGGGCAGTGTCGGGAGCTCCCATGTTGGTTGTGGACAGGGTGGAGGGTGGGGGTGAGGGGTGAGTTCACAGGGCATTACAGATAATGTAAATTTGTTTCAATAACAGATTGATACAAGCATAGACAAAAGTTGGCCTATATATACAAATGGTTAGCATAGACAAAAGTTGGCCTATATATACAGAAACCATTAACTGTTTGAGTCCCACACCCTTTCCACCAACAGCAAAAACTATCCCTTTGACTTCCTCACTGTATCCACCAGCTTCCTGCAAGAAGCTGGTGGACAGGGTGAAGGAGTCAAAGGATTGAGTTTTTGCTTTGCTAGCATGGTTGACAATGCAGGATGCTGTTGGACAGGGTGCGGGAGTCAAAGGTTAAGTTAGAACCTCAAGATTATCCTGTCATCTTTTCAGCCATTGAAAGTCCATTTGTTGGACGTAGGCTTTCTCCAGCTGCTTCCATTCACTTCGTTCCAGCGCTTTTTCTCTCCAGTTCTTGTCAAATCCATCCACATGTAGGTAATCTCTCAATCTGGTTTTCTGTCTTCCTTATTGCGAGTACCGTCTCTTGGTATCCAGAATGTGTTTTTGTCAAGTCCATACCAGCGTGTAAATTTATTCGCAGCTTTATAACTTACACCATTGTCGTTTTGATTTTTTTCCCACCACACGGTATTTGCGTCGTTGGTGCAAATGGAATTTATTCTGAGTGCTGAAATGCCATTTCTAGAAAACTTACACTGAAACTGATGTTATCAGTTGACTGCCCAGCAAACTGTTTTCAGTCAGAAGATTATGCACAAATGAGACTATTGCTGACCTGCAGTGGGGTATTGTGGATGCAAAAATTAAGTTCCCTCGTGTTTTGGAACCACAGGGGCTGACTAATTCACTTCTAGGTAGTTAGGGGTTCCTCTTTCCTGTCATGCTGCCTTTTCCTCACAAGACTTTTTATTTCTGCCTTAAAGGTCATTCACCTGTATTTCTTCCAAATTTTCCCCGGAGATGGAGTATGATTGTGTATAAGGCAGCATAAAGAAAGGTCATACAACACAAAGATCCACTCCTTCTGCTAAGTAGGTAGATTGTATAGATACATATGCTTAGATAAAGAGTGTTCTCAGGAGCTCTAGTGTGCTTAAGAAGAAGAAGACTATTGCTGTAGATAGCGCCATTGTCAGACCGTTAGTAGCAAAACATTGCAACAAAAATCACTGAATTGTTATTTATTATCTGTGTGCAATGGGATAGTAGCAACGACCATGGCAAGGACCAATTAGTTATCGTAGGTATTAGAATGCCGGTCAGTAGTATCAGACTGTGACTACACAACACGCCATCTAGTGGTTACTTGTGTGTGACCACCCGATAGAGAAATCCATGACATTAAAATTTCACCAGTATTATCTGTTCCGTGGGATTGTCCGCTTGTGTTTCTGCTGCACAACGTCTCCCTGTTGTCATGTAGTTTTGTTGGCATTGATGTGATGTTAAATTCTGTCTTTGGTTACATTATTGTTTATCTTGCTTTTAATGACATTGTTCCATCTTGTTTCGATGTGATATTGCATTGTTTTTAGTTCTAGTTACATCATTGTTTGTCATGCTTTGATGTTGAATTCTGTTTTCTTACATTGTTCTTTATCTTGTTTTGATATGATGATGTTGAATTTAGTTTTTCAGTTATATTGTTCTTTAGGTTGCTTTGACATTGAATTCTGTTTTTAGCTATATGTGACCTCCCACCACGAAATCAGTCTTAACTCGCAGTCAGTCGAACAGCACTAGGAGCTGAAAAGGTGACTGAGGGTCTATCTGGAGTGTTTTGACTTTTTCTCAAAATTGATTTCTGTAGACAATAATCTATTCCCCACAGAAATTTTTTCTTGAGAAATTGTTATTAATCAATTTAAATTAAATCGGTATTTTAATGCATTGATTGCAGCAGAAAGAACACAATTTCCTGCCAAAAGAACCTGTTTTTGTTTCTTATTACGAACCGAAATCTGTACAGTACCCGCACATGTAATATACTGATGGAAAGCTCTTGGTGCACCTTTCAGATAATGACAGCAAAAATTACAAATAAACTGGGTCAAAGCCACCAAATAAAGAAATTTAAGGAAAATGTGCAGGAGAGCACACAAAAAACTTTAGAGGCTGCTTTCTCAAAATGGCGTCACACAACTTAATGACTTTAAACATACATAACTTCTACATTTTTTTTTTAGTACAAGCTTTATTCAAGTGCCAAAATAATCAGCAGAATGCACACTTTCCAGTGATATGTATATATCTCAAAATGCCCAAAATGCTAGTTAAGACTGATTTCGTGGTGGGAGGTCACATATTGTTCTTTATCTTGTTTTGATGTTGAATTCTGTTTTTTTTTAGTTATATTGTTTGTTTTCTTGATCTTGAATTTTGTTTTTAGTTATATTGTTTGTTTTCTTGATCTTGAATTTTGTTTTTAGTTATATTGTTTGTTTTCTTGATCTTGAATTTTGTTTTTAGTTATATTGTTTGTTTTCTTGATCTTGAATTTTGTTTTTAGTTATATTGTTTGTTTTCTTGATCTTGAATTTGTTTTTAGTTATATTGTTTGTTTTCTTGATCTTGAATTCTGTTTTTAGTTATATTGTCGTTATCATGTGTTGATATGATCTTGTATTCTGTTTTTAGTCATATTGTTTTTTATCTTGCTTTGATCTGATGTTGAATTCTGATTTTAGCTATGTTGTTTGATGTTTGAATTCTGTTTTTAGTTATGTTGTTCTTTATGTTGCTTTTGATGTTGAATTCTGTTTTTAATTATAATATTGTTCTTTATCGTTGATCTTGAATTCTGTTTCAGTAACATTGTTTGTAATCTTGCTTTGATGTTGAATTCTGTTTTTAGTTACATTGTTCTTTGTCTTTGATGTTGAATTCTGTTTTTAGATATGTTGTTCTTTATGTTGCTTTGATGTTGGATTCTGTTTTTAGTTACATTGTTCTTTATCTTTGATGTTGAATTCTGTTTTTAGATATGTTGTTCTTTATGTTGCTTTGATGTTGGATTCTGTTTTTAGTTACATTGTTCTTTATCTTTGATGTTGAATTCTGTTTTTAGATATGTTGTTCTTTATGTTGCTTTGATGTTGGATTCTGTTTTTAGTTACATTGTTCTTTATCTTTGATGTTGAATTCTGTTTTTAGATATGTTGTTCTTTATGTTGCTTTGATGTTGGATTCTGTTTTTAGTTACATTGTTCTTTATCTTTGATGTTGAATTCTGTTTTTAGATATGTTGTTCTTTATGTTGCTTTGATGTTGGATTCTGTTTTTAGATTATGTTGTTCTTTATGTTGCTTTGATGTTGGATTCTGTTTTTAGATATGTTGTTCTTTATGTTGCTTTGATGTTGGATTCTGTTTTTAGTCCCATTGTTCTGTATTGTTGATCTTGAATTTCGTTTTTAGTCCCATTGGTCTTTATTGTTGATCTTGAATTCTGGTTTAGTAACATTGTTCATAATCTTGCTTTGATGTTGAATTCTGTTTTTAGTTCCATTGTTCTTTATCGTTGATGCTGAATTCTTTCTTTTGTTACATTGTTCTTAATCTTTGTGATAATGAATTATATTTCTGCTTACGTCGTTCTTCATTACGCTTTTTTGTGATGTTGAATTCCTGTTAAACTTACATTATTCTGTACAACGTTTCAAGAGTGCAGTCACGACAGATGCGAGCAACATCACATGCCAAGTATGAAAAGGACACATAGTCGTGGCAGAGTGGTTAAGGCAATGGACTGGAAATCATTGGGATCTTACTGCACAGTTTCGTATCCTGTCGGCGACGCATAATTTTGTCTTGGTCAAAAAAGAAAAAAAGATGGCACTGTGTTGTGGCTACGTGCTCTTAAAAAGGAAGAGCAGCATGAGTTTTATGTGGTAAATCTACTGTGACTAAAGAAATGAATATAAATATGAATATGAGTATGAATATGAATGACTATATGAATATTTAGAAACAGAAACACCAACAAGAAGAAGAAAAAGAAACCAAACAGAACACCAGCCAAAGACTTGTTACGGACTGTCAGGGTCTGCAGTATTCTCTGACTGTCAGGATTATGGAACTATCTAGGTAGGACCTCAGCACCTGGCCAGCTCTTGGGTTTTTGTGCAGTGATAGTCATGATGAGTTTTTTGTTAGCTCAGGGTCCAAGGACAGAGACTGAAATATGGCAACGTGCAGCAAAACCCCAGTCCTGTTGTGCTTCATGAAATAAAACGATCCTTTAACAAAGTTGGTCTGTTGTCGATGTCAGGGGAAAGGTTGAGCTTAGAGTTTAGAGTTGATTCAGGAGGGAGCCCATAACGCTCGGACAGGTTCCTGTTATCTGCCAGACTCCTCAAGCCCGTGCAAAACATTGTGCGCTGACAAGGTCTTGAAATGGAGAGGGAGGGAGATTAGGATTCATGAATCATTAACCCTTTGACTCCTCAACCTGTCTGCCAGCATGCTGCATTGTCAGCTATGACAGCAAAGCAAAAACTTAACCCTTTTACTCCACCCTATGTAGGGAAAACAGGACTCATGAATCATTAACCTTTTGATTCCTTCAGCCTATCTCTGTCAGCATGCTGCATTGTCAGCCATGACAGCAAAGTCAAAACTTAATCCTTTCACTCCTTCACTCTGTCCACCAGATTCTGCTGGAAGCTGGTGGATAGGGTGAGGGAGTGAAAGGGTTAAATTTTTGCAGCTGGTGGACAGGCTGCGTGAGTGAAAGGATTAAACATGCACCCTATCCACCAACTGCAAAAACTTAACCCTTTGATTCCCTCACCCTGTTCACCAGCTTCCTGCAGGGAGCAGATGAATAGGGTGAGGGAATCAAAGGGTTAAGTTTTTGCTTTGCTTGCATGGTTGGCAATGCAGGAAGCTGGTGGACAGGGTGCGGGAGTGAAAGGGTTAAGCTGACAGCACCAGAATAGTTGAAGCATCAACACAGGTAGCAATTACAGGCCAGTTTGTATGTTGTAGTTGATTTGTTGACAGCTCAGCAACAGGGGAGGGAATTCTCCATGGATCCATGAAATTCCACAACAAAAAGAATCAAATTCTCAGATTACATGGGCTCTTTCCTACAAAACTCCATACCCATAATCCAGATTCCATGACAAGAATCGAAATCTCAGATTACATGTGCCCTTTCTACAAAAATCCATACCCATAATCCAGATTCCACAACAAAAAGAATCGAATTCTCAGATTACATGGGCCCTTTCCTACAAAAATCCATACCCATAATCCAGATTCCACAACAAAAAGAATCAAAATCTCAGATTACATGGGCCCTTTCCTACAAAAATCCCTACCCATAATCCAGATTCCATGACAAAAAGAATCGATTTTCTCAGATTACATGGGCCCTCCCCTACAAAACTCCACATCCATAATCCAGATTCCATGACAAAAAGAATCGAATTCTCAGATTACATGGGCCCTCTTCTACAAAACTCCACATCCATAATCCAGATTCCATGACAAAAAGAATCGAATTCTCAGATTACATGGGCCCTCTTCTACAAAAATCCATCCATAATCCAGATTCCATGACAAAAAGAATCGAATTCTCAGATTACATGGGCCCTTTCCTACAAAATCCATACCCATAATCCAGATTCCAACAACAAAAATCAAATATCTCAGATTACATGGGCCCTTTCCTACAAAACTCCACATCCATAATCCAGATTCCATGACAAAAAGAATTAAATCTCAGATTACATGGGCCCTTTCCTACAAAAATCCATACCCATAATCCAGATTCCACAACAACAAAAATCAAAATCTCAGATTACATGGGCCCTTTCCTAAAAAAACTCCACATCCATAATCCAGATTCCATGACAAAAAGAATGAATTCTCAGATTACATGTGCCCTTTCCAACAAAAATATTCATACCATAATCCAGATTCCATGACAAAAAGAATGGAATTCTCAGATTACATGGGCCCTTTCCTACAAAAATCCATACCCATAATCCAGATTCCATGACAAAAAGAATTAAAATCTCAGATTACATGGGCCCTTTCCTACAAAAATCCCTACCATAATCCAGATTCCATGACAAAAAGAATCGATTTTCTCAGATTACATGGGCCCTCCCCTACAAAACTCCACATCCATAATCCAGATTCCTGACAAAAAGAATGGAATTCTCAGATTACATGGGCCTTTCCTACAAAATCCACATCCATAATCCAGATTCCATGACAAAAAGAATGGAATTCTCAGATTACATGGGCCCTTTCCTACAAAAATCCCTACCCATAATCCAGATTCCATGGCAAAAAGAATCGATTTTCTCAGATTACATGGGCCCTCCCCTACAAAACTCCACATCCATTATCCAGATACCATGACAAGAAAAATCGATTTTCTCAGGTTACATGGGCCCTTTCATTCAAAAATCCATATCCAGCTTCTTCTTCTTCTTCTTTTTTTTCTTCTTCAAAGCAGAGTGAGTATAATGAATGCATTTCATGATTTGTTGTGTGTATGAATAGAAATTATATAGTGCAGAAAATTCCTTTTAACCCTTTGACCCCTGCGCCCTGTCCGCCAGCATCCTGCACTGCCAACCATGATAGTAAAGCAAAAACTTAACCCTTTGATTCCCTCACCCAATCCACCAGCTTCTTGCAGAAAGCTGGTGGATAGGGTGAGGGAGTCAAAAGGTTAAGTTTTTGCAGTAAGTGAATCAGATGCGGGATTCAAAGGGTTAATACGTGCGCACTGAAGATCTGATTTGTTGCCTGGAAATGTGCCAGGTTGCACACATTTCAATCTCCTTTCAATTTTGTAGGGGAGCATACCCTCAGAGATCCTCTAGATTTCCTTTTTGTGTGTGTGGGTGTGCTCCCACCCCTGCAACAACTGACTAACTCCAATGAAGGATCATTTTTTCTTTGTTATAATAGTTTGTGAAAGACTTTACTTACCAGAGGCTTTAAACTTAATCATCAATTTCCATTCCGTTTGTTTTGTCCAGATTTTGATAAATTTTCAGTGATAAAGAATTTAGAAATCATTACCAGTACATTTTGTTCAGTTCCCACGTACTTGATGTATGTTCACACACAGCATCTTAGCAGTCGGGTTTGAAAGAATCATGGTTTTGATTTTTAATCATATTTTTTAATACTGAAAAGAATGATTGAAAAAAATCATGTGCACACATGCACACACGCTCGCATGCACGCACGCACACAGACACAAAGGCACACGCACGCATACACACACACACACACACACACACACACACACACACACACACACACACACACACACACACACACACACACACACACACACACACACACCTGAAACACAAATATGCAAGAAAGCAGCCCAAACTTTTAGAGTCCTTAGTTATGTTTCAATTTGTGTTCAGGTATGTTTTTTAAATCCCTGTGCGATAAATTGGACGGAGTGGTCAACGCCAAGGGCATATCCTTAGATTATGTGCATAAATGCATTGATATGTGTACTTAATTTTCTTTTCTGTTTTTTCCTCTTGAAGTTTGTGTATGTGTTTTGAAACAGTTTTAGCCCTGATATGGCTCTACGCAGTCAGCTGGGCTTTAAACAAAAATAACAATAAAATATCAGTAACTGGAAAATATGCATTTCGTTCGTTCTTTGATTTAACGTCTTTTCACTATAAGTGATATTAGATATATGCATGTTTTTGAACACCAGTGCTTCAGTATCGTTGTTTGGTGGAATGAACCAGTTTCTGAAGAGACCATGTACATCATTATTTTAACTGACAGCTGGTTGTTGGTTATCTTCACAGATGTTTGTTCAAGATGTGTACTTTGTTTTGACAACAGAGTGACTGTCTTTGTTTACATCACTTATGTTTTAAAAGATAAAGTTGACAGAGGTCTATTCAAGATGTGTACTTTGTTTTGACATTAAACTATCTGTGTTTGCTAACATTTCTTATGTTTTAAAAGATAAGTTCACAGGTGGTCTGTTCAAGAAATCTTATTTTGACAGCAAATTGACTGTATTTGCTAACATTTCTTATGTTTTAAAAAAGATAAGTTCATAGGTGGTCTGTTCAAGAAATCTTATTTTGACAGCAAATTGACTGTATTTGCTAACATTTCTTATGTTTTAAAAAAGATAAGTTCAGCAGAAAAATTCCGTTTGGTTTTCATCAGTTTGAATTGTTCTGTTTCTTTGTTTATACAATTGTTTATCAAGCTGCTCTCACTGGTTCACAATCATCTTGTCTGGGGCAATGCATGTCCGTCCATCTGTCTCCTTGGTGGAGTTTGGGGTGGGAGAAATGGTCAAGCCATGGTCATGGTCTCCCAGCTTGCTTATCTTTTAATATATTCTCACCCTGTTAGTAATGAGAAACTCTGGGGAGAGCTGGACAGCAGAAGGTCCTCAGAGGAGAAACCCCGTCAAGTAAGTGTTTCGGCCTTAACTCCTGACTCTCTGAGGGGGCCAGGCCACATCCAGGTCATGACTCCTGGATGCCTGTCTGCTTTTAACATGTTCTCATTCTTTTAAAACATTCTCCTTTTCACTCTTTTGACACTTTCCCACTCTTTAAAATATTAGCTTTCTCACTTTTTCCCCACACATTCTCACTCTTTTAACATTCTCACTCTTTTAACATTCTCACTCTTTTAACATTCTCACTCTTTTAACATTCTCACTCGCACTGTTTTAACACATTCACACTCTCACTCTTTTAGCACATCTTCACTCTTTTAACACATCTTACTCTTTTAACATATTCTCACTCTTACTCTTTTAACATATTCTCACTCTTTTAACATATTCTCACTCTTTTAACATATTCTCACTCTTACTCTTTTAACATATTCTCACTCTTACTCTTTTAACATATTCTCACTCTTTTAACATATTCTCACTCTTACTCTTTTAACATATTCTCACTCTTACTCTTTTAACATATTCTCACTCTTTTAACATATTCTCATTCTTTTAACATATTCTCACTCTTACTCTTTTAACATATTCTCACTCTTTTAACATATTCTCACTCTTTTAACATATTCTCACTCTTTTAACATATTCTCACTCTTTTAACATATTCTCACTCTTACTCTTTTAACATATTCTCACTCTTACTCTTTTAACATATTCTCACTCTTTTAACATATTCTCACTCTTACTCTTTTAACATATTCTCACTCTTTTAACATATTCTCACTCTTTTAACATATTCTCACTCTTTTAACATATTCTCACTCTTTTAACATATTCTCACTCTTTTAACATATTCTCATTCTTTTAACATATTCTCACTCTTACTCTTTTAACATATTCTCACTCTTTTAACATATTCTCACTCTTTTAACACACTCTCACTCTTTTAACACATTCTCACTCTTTTAAAACATTCTCATTCTTTTAACACATTCTCACTCTTTTAACACATTCTCATTCTTTTAACACATTCTCACTCTTTTAACACATTCTCATTCTTTTAACACATTCTCATTCTTTTAACACATTCTCACTCTTTTAACACATTCTCACTCTTTTAACACATTCTCACTCTTTTAATCCATTCTCACTCTTTTAATCCATTCTCACTCTTACGCTTTTAACACATTCTCATTCCTTTAACACATTCTCATTCTTTTAACGCATACTTTATCTTTTCTCTTTTATTTGTCCATTTGTCCCATCACGTATGTCACAGGGCAGAAACAGTAGATGATTGGCAGCAAGCTGGAAAGCCTGAAGGTGAGGAATGCTGTTTGACATCGGAGTTTCCTTCATGCGTTGGTCCTGGTCTTCCTTGGTCTGCCTCTCATTTTATTCTTAAATAAATCCAGATATGTTTTTGTTATTTGCTTGATGATTGGAGGGGGACAAAGAACGAGTCAGACCCGTGTGCCCTCTGGCTGCGCATGCTAAAGATCCCACGGCAGTTGAAAATTGTGAAGAGCAGGGCATTGTCTGGCTGCCGTGATACAAAACGTTGGAGAGAGATGTTGATTTCCCATGTCCCACGCCATGAAGACCAGTTAGCCTTCTTGCCTTTCTGAAGTCTTGGTTAAAAACAAGTGATATGAATTTGAATTGATTTTCAAAGAACATATAGATCGTGACATCTTTGTCCTTGTTGACATCCATTGTCAAAGATCATTTCACGTCTGTCCTTGTTGACATCCATTGTCAAAGATCATTTCACGTCTGTCCTTGTTGACATCCATTGTCAAAGATCATTTCACATCTGTCCTTGTTGACATCCATTGTCAAAGATCATTTCACGTCTGTCCTTGTTGACATCCATTGTCAAAGAACGTCACATCTGTCATTGTGACATCCATTGTCAAAGAACATGTCACATCTGTCATTGTTGACATGCATTGTCAAAGAACATGTCACATCTGTCATTGTTGACATCCATTGTCAAAGAACATGTCACATCTGTCATTGTTGACATCCATTGTCAAAGAACATGTCACATCTGTCATTGTTGACATCCATTGTCAAAGATCATGTCACATCTGTCATTGTTGACATCCATTGTCAAAGAACATGTCACATCTGTCATTGTTGTCATCCATTGTCAAAGATCATGTCACATGTCATTGTTGACATCCATTGTCAAAGAACATGTCACACCTGGCCTTGTTGACATCCATTGTCAAAGAACATGTCACATCTGTCATTGTTGACATCCCATTGTCAAAGAACATGTCACATCTGTCATTGTTGACATCCCATTGTCAAAGAACATGTCACATCTGTCCTTGTTGACATCCATTGTCAAAGAACATGTCATGTCATTTTGACATCCCATTGTCAAAGATCATGTCACATCTGTCATTGTTGACATCCCATTGTCAAAGAACATGTCACATCTGTCATTGTTGACATCCATTGTCAAAGAACATGTCACATCTGTCATTGTTGTCATCCCATTGTCAAAGAACATGTCACATCTGTCATTGTTGACATCCATTGTCAAAGAACATGTCACATCTGTCATTGTTGACATCCCATTGTCAAAGAACATGTCACATCTGTCATTGTTGACATCCATTGTCAAAGAACATGTCACATCTGTCATTGTTGACATCCCATTGTCAAAGAACATGTCACATCTGTCATTGTTGACATCCATTGTCAAAGAACATGTCACATCTGTCCTTGTTGACATCCATTGTCAAAGAACATGTCACATCTGTCATTGTTGACATCCATTGTCAAAGATCATGTCACATCTGTCCTTGTTGACATCCATTGTCAAAGAACATGTCACATCTGTCCTTGTTGACATCCATTGTCAAAGAACATGTCACATCTGTCATTGTTGACATCCATTGTCAAAGATCATGTCACACCTGTCCTTGTTGACATCCATTGTCAAAGAACATGTCACATCTGTCCTTGTTGACATCCATTGTCAAAGAACATGTCACATCTGTCATTGTTGACATCCATTGTCAAAGAACATGTCACACCTGGCCTTGTTGACATCCATTGTCAAAGAACATGTCACATCTGTCATTGTTGACATCCATTGTCAAAGATCATGTCATGTCATTGTTGACATCCATTGTCAAAGAACATGTCACATCTGTCATTGTTGACATCCATTGTCAAAGAAAATGTCACATCTGTCATTGTTGACATCCCATTGTCAAAGATCATGTCATTGTTGACATCCATTGTCAAAGAACATGTCACACCTGTCATTGTTGACATCCATTGTCAAAGATCATGTCACATGTCATTGTTGACATCCATTGTCAAAGAACATGTCACATCTGTCATTGTTGACATCCATTGTCAAAGATCATGTCATTGTTGACATCCATTGTCAAAGAACATGTCACATCTGTCATTGTTGACATCCCATTGTCAAAGAACATGTCACATCTGTCATTGTTGACATCCATTGTCAAAGAACATGTCACATCTGTCATTGTTGACATCCATTGTCAAAGATCATGTCATTGTTGACATCCATTGTCAAAGAACATGTCACATCTGTCATTGTTGACATCCATTGTCAAAGAACATGTCACATCTGTCATTGTTGACATCCATTGTCAAAGAACATGTCATACCTGGCCTTGTTGACATCCCATTGTCAAAGAACATGTCACACCTGGCCTTGTTGACATCCATTGTCAAGGAACATGTCACACCTGGCCTTGTTGACATCCGTTTTCAAAGAACATGTCACAGTTGGTCTTACTGATGTCCATTTTCAAAGAACACATAGATCGTGACATATTTATCCTTGTTGATATCCGTTTTCAAAGAACACACACATCATGACATCTTTATCGTTGTTGACATCCGTTTTCAAAGAACATATAGATCGTGACATCTTTATCCTTGTTGACATCCGTTTTCAAAGAACATATAGATCGTGACATCTTTATCCTTGTTGACATCCGTTTTCGAAGAACACATAGATCGTGACATCTTTGTCCTTGTTGACATCCGTTTTCGAAGAATACATAGATCGTGACATCTTAGTCCTTGTTGACATCCGTTTTCAAAGAACATGTCACAGCTGGCCTTGTTGATATCGTTTTCTAAGAACACATTTTACAGGTGGTGATTTTGTGCTCCAAAGGCTTGGTCAGGGTCCAGGTGTGGCACTGGTATGTCGGAGTGGGGTTGAAAATGGAACTGGTAAACTTGGCTTCAGTAGGAGTTTGGGGTGTTTCTAACAGCGGGGCAAGTTGATAGCTGTCATTAATATTTGATCTCTTTCTGGATTGTGTTTTCAAATTCTCTGTTGTCTTCCATCTTCTGTGAAAATGCTGCTAAGTCATACGCATTTTTTGAGTTTCTAGATTCGTTGATGTTGATGCTTAAATCGCCTGATGTTTTTGCTAACCTTCATCGTCTTGGTGCCAGTGCTGATTTTCATGCCGTTGTTGTAAATTCTTCTTCATGTGCTAGGCACTGATTGCCTGCAAACAACGTCTTGTTCAGAGATTATGGGTCTAGGTTTGCTTCTCTTATGATTTTGTCCATGTTAAAAAAAAGTTGTTTTTTAAATAATGGTGATAGAGAACAACCGTGGCATAGTTGACAGTGCAGGATGCTGGTGGATAGGGTGCAGGAGTCAAAAAAGTTAAAATAAATGATTTTTTGTGAGATATAAACTAGACAGTGTGCAGGAGTCAAAAAAAAAGAAGTTAATATAGATTACTTTATGTGAGATACACTCAACAGTGATGTAAACAAACTTGAGCATTATCCAGTGAAACGTTTTTTGTTTTGTTTTTTGTACAAGGCCTCAGTAGCTCAGTTGTTAGAGCACTACCCTCATAACGTATTTTTTAATTATACAAGAGAGACTATCATCAAATGAGAATTTTTCAGTTACTCGAACAAGGAAGAAATATGTCTTCATTTCATGAGTTTTTTGTTTGTTTGTTTTTTTCCCAAAGGGAGATTTGTTTGCTAAGAGTTCCATTTTGTGGGTTATAAAATGGCCAAGACCAACTTTGTTTAATTGGAAGATGTGTCTTACGTTGTTGTCGGACGTCCCTCCGGATGCAATTTTCCAGTTTTTACATGGGATCAATAGATTTCACCTGATACAATTTTACCTACGAGTATGTCATTCTCAAACGTATTTTAGACTTGCAAGGATATCGGTGAGCATGGTCTTCAACTGTTGTCTTTTTATTTTGACATGGGTGTCATTTTTGACGTGGTGTTAGCCCTGATATGGCTCTAGTAGTCGGCTGGGCTATTAGCAATATGAACCTGAATCGTTCGCAGGCTAGACGATTAGTCCTTTTGGGTGGTAAACAGGACCGTCATATCTGGTGTATGGTATTTGCCATGGAGCTTGGTAACATGTCGAGTTAGGAGGTACTGCTTAGTTAGGCAAGAGAAACTGTCATCAAATGCGAATTTTTCAGTTACTCATATAGGGAGTACTGTTTAATTACACAAGAGAAACTGTCATCAAATGAGAATTGTTTCAGTTACTCACTGAGGGCGTACTGTTTAATTATACAAGAGAGACTATCATCAAATGAGAATTTTTCAGTTACTCAATGAGGCAAGAGAGACTCTGTCATCAAATGAGAATTTTTTCAGTTACTCGAACAAGGAAGAAATATGTCTTCATTTCAGGAGGGTTTTTTTTTTTCTTTCAAGATGAGACTTTGTTTCCCAAAGGGAGATTTGTTTGCTAAGAGATTTCTTTCAAGATAAACTTCTTTATAGAGATATATACATATATTTGTCTAAAGAAAGACATTTTTCTTATGCGATTTTTTTTCAGTTGTTTTGCTTGTTGTTTCGAGATTTGTTTGCTAAGAGATTTCTTTCAAGATAAAACTCTTTATGTAGATAAAGACATTTTTCTTATGCATTATTTTTAGTTATTTGGTTTTTGCAACGCTGTTACGTTTCAGTATTCTAGATGATGATAAAAGATTTTGTGATCTGCACAAAGTGAAGATGGTGTGAATGTATACTATGAGGTGTGTTGCCTTGTTGATCCCTGTGCTTGTTGTAGCAACTTGTGTGTTCAATAACGATACAACTCTTGGCCCTTTTGTTTGAACCACGCCTGGCCATCAGCAGTGATGTGATCTGTGTTTTTCTTTACTTTGGTGTTTCGTCTGTATTATTCCACTCATGTGATTTTAGGTGAATTGTGTCCCAGTTGGTGTTTTGTCTGTGTGTTTTTTCTCATGTGATTTTAGTAATTGTGTCAAGTTGGTGTTTCGTCTGTTTTTTTCAGTGTTTAGTAAATTGTGTCCATTGTTTTTGTCTGTGTTTTTCTTCTCATGTGATTTTAGGTAAATTGTGTCCTAGTTGGTGTTTTGTCTGTGTTTTTTTCTCATGTGATTTTAGGTAAATTGTGTCCTATGGTGTTGTCTGTGTTTTCTTTCATATTTAGTATGGTCTATGGGTTTGTCTTTGTTTTCTTCTCATGTGATTTTAGGTAAATTGTGTCCTAGTTGGTGTTTTGTCTTGTTTTTCTTCTCATGTGAATTTTAGATGTAATTGTGTCCCAGTTGCAGGGCTTAAAACGTTCCGTGTCTGGGCGGAATTCCGCGATTTCGGTTTGTCAAAAAAAAAAAAAAAAAAAAAAAAAAAAAAAAAACCAAAGGAGCAAGGCATCTGTGATCGGCTTGCAAGCGTTCATAGCAACGGCGCGCAAGTTATGACCCCTGATTTTTCTTGTTCATTTTATTATTATGTTTTTAACCCCTTCTCCCTTTTCCCAAATATATCTTCCTGTAATAATTATGTGTTTACAGCAATTTTTATGCACTAAATATCTCTTGAAATTATGTCCAGAAAGCGCGAAATGGAATAGATTTACACTTGGTTTTTAAAAATTTTCCCGGGGGAGCATGCCCCCACACCCCCGTAGTTTCAGTGGTTTTTTCCTCCTCCTGTTTTAAACCCTGCAGTTGGTGTTTCGTCTGTATTTTTATTTGTTTGTTTGTTTTTCACTCATGGTTATGTGATTTTAGATTAATTGAGCCCCAGTGGGTGTTTCGTCTGTTGTTTTTTTGTTTTTTATGGATTTTTTTTTTTTGTTTTTTTTTTTCCCCACTCATGTGGTTTGAGATGATCGAGTCCCAGTTAATGTTTCGTCTGAGTTTTTCCACTCATGTAATTTTAGATGAATTGAGTCCCAATTGGTGTTCTGTCTGTATTTTCCACTCGTGATTTGAGATGAATCGTGTCCCAGTTGGTGTTTCGTTGGTGGGTGGGGTCACTCACGGTTATGTGAGTTTAGGTGAATCGTGTCCCAGTTGGTGTTTCGTTGGTGGGGGGGTCACTCACGGTTATGTGAGTTTAGGTGAATCGTGTCCCAGTTGGTGTTTCGTTGGTGGGGGGGTCACTCAAGGTTATGTGAGTTTAGGTGAATCGTGTCCCAGTTGGTGTTTCGTTGGTGGCGGGGGGGGGGGGGGGGGGTGTCACTCACGGTTATGTGAGTTTAGGTGAATCGTGTCCCAGTTGGTGTTTCGTTGTTTTTGTTTTTTTGTTTGTTTTGTTGTTTTTTTTTCTCATGTGATTTTAGATGAATCCAGTCCCAGTTGGTGCTTTGTCTGTGTTTTTCTGCTCATGTAATTTTAGGTGAATTGTGTCCCAGTAGGTGTTTTGTTTGGGGGTTTTTTTTTCCACTCATGGTTATGTGATTTTAGATGAATTGTGTTCCAGTTGATGTTACGTCTTTGTTTTTGTGTTTTTTGTTGTTGTTGTTGTTGTTGTTTTCCGGCTCATGTGATTTTAGATTAATCGAGTCCAGTGAGTATTTCATCTGTATTTTTCTACTCATGTGATTTTAGGTGAATCGTGTCCAAGTTGTTGTTTTGTCTGGGGTTTTTTTTTTTAACACTCATGGTCATGTGGTTTTAGATTCATTGAGTCGCAGTGGGTGTTTTGTCTGGGGTTTTTTTCCAGTTATGTGATATTGGGTGAATTGTGTCCCAGCTGGCGTTTCGTCTGTTGTTTGTTTATTTTTTTTTCACTCATGTGATTTTTAGATTAATCGAGTCCCAGTTGGTGTTTTGTCAGTATTTTTCTACTCATGTGATTTTAGGTGAATTATGTCCCAGTTGATGTTTTGTCTGTGTTTTTCCACTTATGTGATTTTGAGTGATCGAGTCCCATCTGATGTTTTGTCTGTAATTTTTTTTCCACTCATGGTTATGTGATCTGAGATGAATCATGTCCCAGTTATCATGGTGATGAATACCCGAGTGATTCTTATTGAAGACAAACTTCGTGCTCAAACGACTTTTAAGCACCTAGTGAGCACCTGTTAAAGAGTCAACAGCAGAAAACCGAAGCTAATGGATAAGGGAAGCAGAGGGTTAAATTGTTGCAGGAAGCTGGTGGATAGGGAGTCAGAGGGTTAAGTTGTTGCAGGAAGCTGGTGGATAGGGAGTAAAGAAGGGTTAAAGTATGTTGCAGGTAAGGTCGATGGTGGATAGGAGTAGAGGGAAGTTAGCAGGGTTTAAGTAGTGTTGTTGCAGGAAGCTGGTGGATAGGAGTCAGAGGTTAAGTTGTTGCAGGAAGCTGGTTGATAGGGAGTTAGAGGGTTAAGTTGTTGCAGGAAGCTGGTGGATAGGGAGTCAGAGGGTTAAGTTGTTGCAGGAAGCTGTGGATAGGGAGTAGAGGGTTAAGTTGTTGCAGGAAGCTGGTGGATAGGGAGTCAGAGGGTTAAGTTGTGCAGGAAGCTGGTGGATAGGGAGTAGAGGGTTAAGTTGTTGCAGGAAGCGGGTGGATAGGGAGTGAGAGGGTTAAGTTGTGCAGGAAGCTGGTGGATAGGGAGTGAGAGGGTTAAGTTGTTGCAGGAAGCTGGTGGATAGGGAGTTAGAGGGTTAAGTTGCTGCAGGAAGCTGGGGATAGGGAGTGAGAGGGTTAAATGTTGCAGGAAGCTGGTGGATAGGGGGGAGTCAGAGGGTTAAGTTGTTGCAGGAAGCTGGTGGATAGGGAGTGAGAGGGTTAAATTGTTGCAGGAAGCTGGTGGATGAGGAGAGTAGAGGGTTAAGTTGTTGCAGGAAGCTGGTGGATAGGGAGTGAGAGGGTTAAGTTGTTGCAGGAAGCTGGTGGATAGGGAGTGAAAGGGTTAAGTTGTTGCAGGAAGCTGGTGGATAGGGAGTTGAGAGGGTTAAGTTGTTGCAGGAAGCTGATGGATAGGGAGTGAGAGGGTTAATTGTTGCAGGAAGCTGATGGATAGGGAGTAGAGGGTTAAGTTGCTTGCAGGAAGCTGGCGGATAGGGAGTGAGAGGGTTAATGTTGCAGGAAGCTGGTGGATGGGGGAGTCAGAGGGTTAAGTTGTTGCAGGAAGCTGGTGGATAGGGAGTTAGAGGGTTAAATTGTGCAGGAAGCTGGTGGATAGGGAGTGAGAGGGTTAAGTTGTTGCAGGAAGCTGGTGGATAGGGAGTGAAGGGTTAAGTTGTTGCAGGAAGCTGGTGGATAGGGAGTGAAAGGTTAAGTTGTTGCAGGAAGCTGGTGGATAGGAGTTAGAGGTTAAGTTGTTGCAGGAAGCTGGTGGATAGGGAGTGAAAGGGTTAAGTTGTTGCAGGAAGCTGGTGGATGGGGTGAGAGGTTAAGTTGTTGCAGGAAGCTGGTGGATAGGAGTGAAGGTTAAGTTGTTGCAGGAAGCTGGTGGATAGGAGTGAAAGGGTTACGTTATACCAGGAAGCTGTGGATAGGGAGTGGAGGGTTAAGTTGTTGCAGGAAGCTGGTGGATGGGGGTGAAAGGGTTAAGTTGTTGCAGGAAGCTGGTGGATAGGGAGTGAAAGGGTTAAGTGTACCAGGAAGCTGGTGGATAGGGTGAGGGAGTCAAAGGGTTAACTTGGTGGATATGGTATGGGAGTTATAGGGTTAACGAAGACAAAATCAGCACTCAAACAATCTTTGAAGGCCTGGCAGCCGATCCAACGGATTGGGCGAGAAGGGCTTGTTCACAGATTGTTCATCCCCGCGTGCGCGCTGTGCTCGTGTGATAGCAGAGCAGGGCACGATAGGGTTCCATGCATATTCACACACACACATGGAGAAGCTGTGTAGACACTCTCTTAGGCACTACAATCTTTCTTAGGTATGATATACCGGTCAGTGATTTATTGAATTACACGTGAATATTATTATATATATATATAATAATATATATAATATAATATATATATGTTACATTGATAAGTAATTTATTGATCAACACTGATCTGTCTTTCTTACATATGATGCACTGATCAGTAATTTTTATTGATCAACTATTGATTTCTTTCTTGTAATATTATGATCGGTGATTTATTGAACAGATTGTTATAAATCTTTGGTCTTTCATGGAAAAATCGGATGGAAGATTTCACTTTACTCTTGGGAACTTGTTTTTCACAAATATGTTGACGACTCATCTGGCCTCAAGAGTGCGTTTTGAAAGAGGATAACTTCACTATGTTTTGCTGCAAGATGAATGCGTTTTGACGTGGCTAGCGTTTACAAAGGACAGCTGTTAATGCATTGACTGCGCACGTATGGAAACTTGTTTTCCGTTGGCATATTGTTGACACAAATCTTTGGACTGCTGTAGTGCCTTCTGTACATGGGCGAGTGTCTTGTAAGGATAAAAATCACTAGTATGGCAGAACATGACACCATAGTGCAGTTTAACATCATGCAGTGTCACACAACACAATGCATCACAACTCAACACAACACAACGATACGTAACCCAACTTGAACCAACTCAACACCACATAACCCAACCCATCCCAACCCAACTCAATAGTTTGGTCAAGCTGAAACTGAAGCGATATGTCTGCAGCCCTGTTGTGGCCCCAGAAACA
>JAPXFY010000025.1:9352181-9397181 GCA_030674185.1 Monoplex corrugatus | reverse complement strand
TTTTGCTGTTACCGGTTCATGTTGAAGAGTCAATAATACTACAGTTACATAACTTTCTCGTAGGCGTTTCAAATTTGTTTGAAACTCGGGAGAAAGCATTTTTCACCGCAGTAGAGAGATCATGTTTTTTTAAATCTGGCAATATTCTACACTGTGATTTCTAATGCCTTAGTTTTTATGTTTTGTTTTTTGTTTTTGTTTTGTTTTATTGTTTGTTTTTGTTTTTTTTGTTTTGTTTTGTTTTGTTTCATGCAATTTCAAATTATAACGTCGTTTTAGCCTTCTGCTGTAGACTTTTTGTTTTGTTTTGTTTTGATTCGTGCAATTTCAATAAGTTATAACGTAACGTTTTAGAATAAAACTTAGCCTTCTGCTAGTGATTTGCATTCAAATCTCTTTTATTTCTCCTTTTTTTCTTTTTTTTTTTTTTTTGCTTTGAATATATTGCTTTTATTGTTATTTATTTGTTGGTGGTGATGGTGTTATTTTTGTCAATTGTTCTTTTTATGGCTGAGTACTTGTATACATTTACCCTCCCCCCCCCCCCCCCCCACCCAGTGTACTTTATTTCAACAAGTTAGCTCAACCTGTGTGTGATTGATGATGATGATAATAACGTTATGCCATGCTTTGGTCAGAAAACATGATCCACTCTATGGGATGTATGCTAGTAATACTGGTGGTATCTTGTATAGGTCTTGCACACATATATAGACTCGTATGCGTGGACATGTGCGCGCGTGCATACACGTACACACATATGCACATGCACATCACATACGCGCGTGTGTGGCGCATGCATGCATGCACAATAGCACACACGCGCGTGCATGCTCAATGGTACGCACACACACACACACACACACACACACACACACACTTGACATAAGCACGCACTGCAGCACAGACACACACAAAACACACACACACACATACACACATTACCATATCACACACTCGCATACACGCTCACAACGCACTGTCACATTTCATACACAAAGACAATTACACAACACTCACACACACACACGTCTAAATCGGTCTTAACATCGTTAAAGCTATATTGATGACGTTAATGAAATAACACGGACACACACATACATGAGGAGACACAATGCACATCATGCAAGTGCGCCGCACACAGAACAACTAAACAAAATACGCACTCACACTCAACTACGCACACACAGTCACACACACACACAACACACACACACACACACCCTACCACACCCACACTAGTTTGGTTTGCTATCATTGATGACATGCAGAATGCTAGTGGATAGGGTGAGAGAGTCAAAGGGTTAAGTTTTTGACATCACACACACACACTGTTTGCTTGCTATCATTGATGACGATGCAGATGCTAGTGGATAGGGTGAGGGAGTCAAAGGGTTAAGTTTTTGCTTGCTGTCATTGATGACGATGCAGGATGCTAGTGGATAGGGTGAGGGAGTCAAGGGTTAAGTTTTTGCTTTGCTGTCATTGATGGCAATGAAGGATGCTAGTGGATATGATGAGAGGGAGCCGAAAGATTAAAGGATTATAAGCATTGTGGGTTTTATTGAACTTCCAAGTATTTTCCCTTATTCATTATTATACATTGATGTTGTTATTATTATTGACATTTTAATCACATCTTATATCAGCCCCGCCATTGCACTCAAACTTGCGTAGATTGTGTTGTCATTTTCAGTCTGTTATTTTTGTCTGGAATATACATGTAGGTTTGTCATTAACCCTTTCACTCCCATACCCTATCTACCAGATTCCTGCAGAAATCTAGTGTAGAGGGTGAAGTAGTGAAAGGGTTAAAGTTGTTGCTTTGCTATCACAGCCGACAATGCAGGATGCTGTTGGAAAAGATGAGGGAGCAAAAGGGTTAAGAAATTTTGTTAAAATAGTTTGTGTCTGACTGTGGGTCTGTTTGTTTGTTGGTGGGTGTTATTTTGTTTGTTGTTTGTTTGTTTGTTCTGTTTTACTTTAAATCTGTTTTCCTTTCGTAGGAGGAAGCAAATGATGTTTTCAGCATGGTTCGTTTTCTTTGAAATTTATCATGTAGATCAGGGCCACACCCACCACCCTCCCCACCCCACCTACCCTGTGGGATGCCAGGGGCTTTTTCAGTACAAATAGTATCCCCCACCTTCTGGAAATTCTGTGCTAGAATTTTACTCTTTTTCTGTCACTCTCTTTGTTTCTGAGCTGAAAAATGTGAACATAGACAACAGACAAGTCAGCACATTAAACACTAGGAGATTATAAGTTCAGATCTGTACATACAGGTGCAGTAGTCAAGTGGGTAAGAGGACAGACGCCCGTGTGAAAGGTGTGGGGTTCGATCCTGCCTGGGTTCCTCCCGTCTGGTGGGTTAAGGGTGTAGATTTTTCTGATTGCCCAGGTCAACATGTGAACTGATATGTCAGCACCTAAATCCCTTGGGTCTGTCTATCCACACAGATTATCGAGTAAGCATGTTAAAGATCTGAAATTCATGTCCACGTCTGGTGGTCTTACATTCCTTCATCATACATCATCATCATCATCATCATCATCAGGTGCCTTGCCTCATGGCGTTGGCGATCATGGCCTTCATCTGTTTCTATCTCTTGTTGCCTCAAGCATCTCTTCCACCTCCCTGTCCCCAGCCACTCTGCAAGTCCGTCTAGTATCTTTCCCTGGGTCTACCCGGCGCTCTTCCAGCTTTCCCATTGTGACCAGGTGCTCCAAATCCCCTTCCTCATAAAATGGCCTATAAATGTTGCCTGTCTTTTCCTAATCTTCCTTCCTGCTTGTGTCTGCCTCCATCAAGACTGTCTCGTTTATTTTCTTTGCTGTCCATGGAACTCTCAACATTCTTCTTAGAAACCACATCTCGGCTGCCTCAATCTTGTTCTGGCTTTGTTGACTGTCCACGCCTCGCAGCCGAACAACAGTATTGGTTCTATATAATATTCAAGAACTTTCTTCCTGATGTTGATTGATAGGCATTTGTTGGTAAGAATGCTTTTCATGGTGGTCTATTCAGCATGAAAAAACTCCCAGCTTGCATTCAGTTGAAGACGGTGTGTGCACACTGCGCAGGAGCATACTCCCTGCACAGTGTGGCGAAACACTGGCATATACATATCAAAGAAAAATCGCTGTGCTAAGAAATAAATAAGAAAAACAGGATAGTCAAGCCATAATTTAATCTCCCTTTTCATACAAAAATTGATTTTAAAATAATAAAAACATACATTTGCTTTTAATGTCAGCATTTTTCATTGCAAATCACCATGCTGATTAGAAACTAGAACATATGTAGGACACTGTTATTATTTTATTTTTTTGTGGTTATGTTTGACAAAGGCACAAAATAAAGCTGCACAGTGTATATATAGAGTGTATATGTTTGACAGGGGCACACAATAAAGCTTTGGATAGTGTATGTATAGAGTGTATATGTTTGACAGGGGCACACAATAAAGCTTTGGATAGTGTATGTATAGAGTGTATATGTTTGACAGGGGCACACAATAAAGCTTTGGATAGTGTATATATAGAGTGTATATGTTTGACAGGGGCACACAATAAGCTTTGGATAGTGTATGTATAGAGTGTATATGTTTGACAGGGCACATAAAGCTTTGGATAGTGTATGATAGTGTGATATGTTTGACAGGGGCACATAATAAAGCTTTGGATAGTGTATGTATAGAGTGTATATGTTTGACAGGGGCACACAATAAAGCTTTGGATAGTGTATGTATAGAGTGTATATGTTTGACAGGGGCACACAATAAAGCTTTGGATAGTGTATGTATAGAGTGTATATGTTTGACAGGGGCACACAATAAAGCTTTGGATAGTGTATGTATAGAGTGTATATGTTTGACAGGGGCACATAATAAAGCTTTGGATAGTGTATATATAGAGTGTATATGTTTGACAGGGGCACATAATAAAGCTTTGATAGTGTATGTATAGAGTGTATATGTTTGACAGGGGCACATAATAAAGCTGCACAGTGTATGTATAGAGTGTATATGTTTGACAGGGGCACACAATAAAGCTTTGGATAGTGTATGTATAGAGTGTATATGTTTGACAGGGGCACAAATAAAGCTTTGGATAGTGTATGTATAGAGTGTATATGTTTGACAGGGGCACACAATAAAGCTTTGGATAGTGTATGTATAGAGTGTATATGTTTGACAGGGGCACACAAATAAAGCTTTGGATAGTGTATGTATAGAGTGTATATGTTTGACAGGGGCACAAAATAAGCTACTGTTAGAATTGGAAAAATCTCAGAACCACACTTTCGTTGTATACTACCTCACTGAGACCAAAGCCTTGCACATCACAGACACATTGAAGAAGAAAATTAACCCTTTGACTCAGCACCCTGTCCACCAACAGCAAAGACTTAACCCTTTGACTCCCTCATCCTTTTCGCCAGCTTCCTGCAGGAAGCTGGTGGATAGGGTGATGGAGTCAAAGGGTTAAGTTTTTGCTTTGCTAGCATGGTTGACAATGCAGGATGCTGGTGGACAGGGTGCGAGAGTCAAAGGGTTAATCTGCCATGTCGATAGCATGCCATTAGGATTTGCGTTTTTCACACTTTTTGCAGTTCATTTCCTGGTGTTGCTGTGAAGATCTCCAGAGGTTTGTGTGTGTGTGTGAATTTAGGTGTGAGGCAAGGCTGGAGATGAATTGTATTTAAAACCCTTTTGTGCACTGGTCGCAGTCAAAAGAAGCGGTATCATGATGTGCCAGGGAATGTTATGATTGTGCATGCTTGTGAGAAAGAGAGAGAGAGTGTGTTTTGTATGTGTGTGGTGTGTAGTGTGTGGTTGTGTGTGTATTTCTCTATGATGAGACGGTGAATATTATGATTGTGCATGCTTGTGAAAAAGAGAGAGAGAATGTGTGTGGTGTAGTGTAGTGTGTGTGTTTGTGTGTGTATTTCTCTATGCGTGTGCGTGCGTGTGTGTGTGTGTGTCTGTGATGTGTGTATCTGCATGTGAATGTGTGTGCATTTATATGTGTGTGTGTATTTCTCTCTGCATGTATGTATATGTTTGGTGTATCTGTCTCTGTCACTCTGTGTGTGTGTTGTGTGTGTGTGTGTGCGTGGTCTCTGTGTGTGTCTCTCTGTCTCTGTCTCTTTATCTGTCTGTCTCTGTCACTGTGTGTATAGTTTGTGTTTGTGTGTATTTGCATTTCTCTCTCTCTCTCTCTCTCTCTCTCTCTCTCTCTCTCTCTCTCTCTCTCTCTCTCTCTCTCCCCTCTCTCTCTCTTTCTGTGTGTGTGTATGTGTGTGTGTGTGCACATGCCAGCTTTACAGAGACATTAATGTTGGCAGCATTTGATAGATTATTGGTATATATATTGACTTCACTTGAGTGTCAGGTGTGATATTTTGCTATGTAACAAAGCGTGTTGCATGTTCCTGGCTTCTCATTTTAACAAAGTCCATGTATTTCCAAGTGTATTGACCCATGCACTAAGACAGACTCTGGAAACAGAAGTTCCAAACAAGAAATCCAAGATATTGAAACCAAAAGTGTTATGTATTGACCCCCATAAAGTGTAAATGTGGTGTTTGTGTTATTTGTATGACATGTGTCCTGTCAAAGAGTGAGAAATATTGTAATTGGGAGTCAGCCTTTATATTGTGTGTACGTGTGTGTGTGTGTGAGTGTATGTCTGCGTGTGTGGTGTACGTGTGGGTGTGTGTGTGTTCCTTTTTTTCCTGTTGAAGTTTTGTGTACGTTTTCAACGGTCATAGCCTTGATATGGCTCTACGCAGTCGCTGGGCTTTAAACAAAATAACAGTAAAGAGAGAGAGTGTGTGTGTGTGTGTGTGTTGTGTGTGTGTGTGTGTGTGTGTGTGTGTGAACATGCGCACATGCACGTGTGATCGTGTGTGCACAAGACAAAAGAGAGATGTTGGAGGGGATGCATTTAAATGTTTCATGGTATGCTTTGAGTGAGAAATGGAAAACATGTTTCAACGTAACCCAAGCTCAGCTTGACCATTCTGGACTTGTCCAGTGTAAAGTTAGTTGTTACACGAGCAACTGGGAGTGGAAGGAGGGGGGAAATTATAACCGACTCTTCAACTTACATGTCCCTTGTTGATCAGCACGTTTGTTGCATTTGTGATACATCTGATTATCTTTCCAAGCGTTTTGTTGGTGATGACAGTGACATATGCTTTGTATGCCGAACTGATTTGTGCTGGGACCCTACGGGGATGCTGGGGTCTTTATCAGTATAAGTAATATCCCCATCTTCTGGAAATTTTGTCGTTGTCTTTGTTTGTGCCTGGCTCCTTTGCTTTCCGTCATGTCTTCCTGCCATCTTCTACCTTGCTGGTCCATTCACCTGTATGTGTTTTGCAGGGCTTGAAACGTATCGCGTCTGGGCGGAATTCCGCGATTTTGGTTTGTCAAAAAAAAAAAAAAAAAAGAATGGAGCAAGGCAACTCTTGAATGACTTGCACACAGACTTCAAGTGGTCAACTCATACCAAACGTTTACTGGAAAAGCTTTGCATTGCTATAGAGATAGTTCCATCCGCCCCAAAGCAGTATATTGTGTGATCATTTAAACCTGAAAAGTGAAACTTATTGAGCAACCCAAGAAGTGAGATTTCATCCAAAGACTACAGTTGGTGAACACCTGTAAAACACTCAAGTTAAAGGGTGAGTGTTCATTTTATTATTATGTTTTTAACCCCTTCTCCCCTTTTCCCAAATATATCTTCCTGTAATATTTATGTGTTTACAGCAATTTTTATGCACTAAATATCTCTTGAAATTATGTCCAGAAAGCGCGAAATGGCATAGATTTACACTTGGTTTTTAAAAAAATTTTCCTGGGGGAGCATGCCCCCGCACCCCCCTAGTTTCAGTGGTTTTTTCCCCCTGCTGTTTTAAGCCCTGATTTTGTTTTTTTGCTTTCTCTTAGGATTGATAATTGGGTACGTGTATGAAGTGCATTTTGGGCTCTGCTCTAAGGGAATGTGTTGTACAGAAGCAATTTTAGATCATTTCAACCCGTTTTTTATGTATGTTTTAGTGTTTTATATGTATGTTTTAGTGTTTTATATGTATGTTTTAGTGTTTTATGTGTATGTTTTAGTGTTTTATATGTATGTTTTAGTGTTTTATATGTATGTTTTAGTGTTTTATATGTATGTTTTAGTGTTTTATATGTATGTTTTAGTGTTTTATATGTATGTTTTAGTGTTTTATATGTATGTTTTAGTGTTTTATGTATGTTTTAGTGTTTTATATGTATGTTTTAGTGTTTTATATGTATGTTTTAGTGTTTTATATGTATGTTTTAGTGTTTTATATGTATGTTTTAGTGTTTTATATGTATGTTTTAGTGTTTTATATGTATGTTTTAGTGTTTTATATTATGTTTTAGTGTTTTAGTGTATGTTTTAGTGTTTTATATGTATGTTTTAGTGTATAGTTTTAGTGTTTTAATGTATGTTTTAGTGTTTTATATGTATGTTTTAGTGTTTTAGTGTATGTTTTAGTGTTTTATATGTATGATTTTGTATTTTAGTGTATGTTTAGTGTTTTATATGTATGTTTTGTTTTTGTTAGTGTATGTTTTAGTGTTTTATATGTATGTTTTAGTGTTTTATATGTATGTTTTAGTGTATTGTTTTAGTGTTTTATATGTTGTTTTAGTGTTTTATATGTATGTTTTAGTGTTTTATTGTATGTTTAGTGTTTATATGATGTTTTAGGTAATTATATGTTTTTTAGTTTATTATATTTGTTTTAGTCCCTTAGTAATGTTTATTCAGTTGTATTCAGGTGTGTTTTATGTATATATTCCCCTGTTGCGGAGTTATCAGAAATGTCCCACTTTCGGTGTGCAGTCCTGATTTGTTCTGCCTTGTTGTCTTGCTTTCTGCCATTTCTACTTATTTTCTGCTTAATGGTCCATTCACTGTATTTTTTCGTAAAGTCTTACGTACTTTTTCTTCGGATTGATAATTGGGTACATGTATTAAGTGCATTTTTGGCTTAAGGAGGTGAGATATGCGGAGCAGTTATAGGTAATTTATGCCTGTTTTATATAGTTTTGGTGTCCTTATGTATGCTATATTTGTATTCAAGGTGTGTTTTTTAAATCTCCCTGTGCGATAAATCGGACGGAATGGTCCTAACGCCGGGGGCATGTCCGTAGATTTGTGCGTGAATGCATTGATATGTGTACTTAATTTTCTTTTCTTTTTTTTTTTCCTGTTGAAGTTTTGTATGTTTTGAAGCGGTTATAGCCCTGATATGGCTATGCGCAGTCGGCTGGGCTTTAAACAACAAAAAAAAGAAATGGTGATAAATTGGACGGAGTGGTCAACGCCAGGGGCACGTCCTTAGATCGTGTGCGCAAATGCATTGATATGTGTACTTACTTTTTTTTTTCCAGTTTTTTTTCCTGGCTATTGTTTTGAGGTGGTTTTAACCTGATATGGCTCTGCACAGTCAGCTGGCTTTAAACAAAAATAACAATGACGATCTGTGCTGGTGATACTGTTTGTTTATTCTTTTTTTGGTATATACATGTGTACATGGATAGCCGAGCAAGCTGGACATGATGATGATGATGTGATGTGATGATGATGATGATGATATGTGATACAGCAAACCCTGTTGTTGTGTATGTTGCTGTAAACTGTTTTTCTGGATGCACTTGTACATTATGATCGGGGGGGGGTGCTTTGCAGAACAATAGCTGGTGTTCATTTGGGAGGGACTTAATTAGCATCAGCTCAACAAATGGGGATCCCCCATGGGGATGCCGGGGGCTCTTTCAGTATAGATAGTATCCCCACTGAAAATTCTGTGCTAGAAATTTCTTCTTTTCTGTCACTCTTTGTTTCTGCCTCGTTCCTTTGCTGTCTGTCATTTCTTCCTTTCATTTTTTGTCTTGTTTGTCCATTCACCTGTATGTGTTCGATAAAGTCTTATGTACTTTTCTCTTAGGATTGATAATTGAGTACATGTATTAAGTGCATTTTTGGCTGTAGGGAAGTGAGATATGCCGAGGCAATTTTGGGTAATTTGCACCCGTTCTTGTATGTTTTGGTGTCTGTAGTCGTGTTTGAGTTTGTGTTCAGGTAAGTTTTTAGAGTCCCCTGTGCGATAGATTGGACGGAGTGGTCAACGCCAAGGCATCTCCTTGGATTGTGTGCTCGAATGCATTGACGTGTGTGCTTAATTTTCTTTCCCTTTTTTCTGCTGTTGAAGTGGTGTATGTTATAGCCCTGATATGGCTCTACGCAGTTGGCTGGGCTTTAAGCAACAATAAGAATAGAATAGGACAAACTGGTGTGTTGTGTTCCTGAGTCATGTATGCCTCTCTGTCTCTTTCTCTGTCATCATCCTCTCTCTTCTCTCTCTCTCTCTCTCTCTCTCTCTCTCTCTCTCTCTCTCTCTCTCTCTCTCTCTGCTTTCCTCTTTTCTTTCCCTGTCTGCCTTGCTGTCTTAATTTACTGATTGATCTGTGTTTAGGGAGGGGGTAAGCTGGGATTTGTTGAATGTTTATGGAAAAGTTTTAATTATCCAATGTGTACTGTAGGTATGTCGTAATGCCTGTAGTTTTGAGTGCTTGAATTAGAATGGACTTGATTTGTTTGTTTGTTTGTTTGTTTGTTTGTTTGTTTGTTTGTTTAACGGGATCTTTAATGTAAGGTCAAGAAAAGGGGAGATAATTACCAGCCCCTTAAAGACACAGGACGGTGTCTCATTGACAACATGGGATGCTCAGGGACCAGAAAGTAAGGGAAATAACTCCGTGGAAACATGTTGCCTTGTCATCTCATTAATGGACCTTGAGGCCGTCGTTCTTGTTCGATAAAATACGTTCATGGCCGTTTCGATCCGGTTTTTTTGTTGTTGTTTTTTTGTGGGTTTTTTTGTTTTGTTTTTAGACTGTTGATGCCTGTAGGTGAAATAATCACCTTCAAGGCTGTTGATCCATTGTAAATATGTCTTGGAGACCATTGGTCTGTCTGTGAGGTGGTCAGTAAGTGGTGAACTGTCCCTCTATGTGGTCATGTGTGTGAAACTGTTGATGTGTTTTTGTCAGAGTTTTGGCTTGATCAACTTAATCGCAGGTTATTGGCTATACAATCGCTTTTTGGTTTTCGTTGCAGCTGTGAGGCAAGAGCTTTTATTTTTGAAACAAGAGCTTTTATTGTGCTTACAATTTTGTTGCAGCTCTGAAACAAGAGCCTTTTTTTTTTAAAGAGCTTTTTATTTATTTATTTTTTTTGCAGCTCTGAAACAAGAGCTTCTGTTTCTATCGATGTCAATGAATTTTTGTTCTGTTGTTGCACGCGCTGAGACTGTGCTTTTGTGTTTGATGTCTGCCAGTACGGTGGTCTTAGTTCAGAAACAGTTCATCGTGATTGAGAAATGTTGATCTTCTTTGGAGAAAGTTGTTATGGTACATGGTATGTACAACAATCAACATAGCTAATGCATATACTTCTATGCCATGTTCTGTTGTTGGTTGGCGAGCGTGTCAATCGGTGTTTGAGATATACGGCAATGAACATTGCCAATGCATATATTTCTATACCATGTGGGCTGGCATGCCTGTCGATCGATATTTGAGACACAAGGCAATGAACATTGCCGATGAATATATTTCTATACCACGTTGTAGGCAAGTCTGTCGATTGGTGTTTGAGATATAAGTCATTGAACATTGCCAGTGCATATATTTCTATACCGTGTAATCAGGCATGCCTGTCGATTGGTGTTTGAGATATACAGCAATGAACATTGCCAATGCATATAGTTGTATACCACGTTATGATGTAAGCTAGACCAGTATGTCAATCGGTTATTTCTGCTTCCCGGTTTCACTCATGCCAGTGATTAAATAAAGAAACTGAAAAATCTTGAAACTGTGTGACTGTTGTTGCTTTGATCAGCTGCATTGCTCGTGTGAAAGTGTCAAAGATTTTTGTGAGAGAGAGAGAGAAAAAGTAGACTGACCATGATTTGTTATTGATGTCATTGTCATTGTGAATGTTGTGGGTTTAGATTGAGTTCTACCCATTAAAGTTTGAAATCTGAATCAAAGTAACTAGCAGAGTTCAAGCAAATACCAACCAGAAAAACAAAAATAGAATACATATGTCATCAATAGGCATCCTTCAGTCTCGGAAGACTATGGAGTTGCGCTCTTGGTGTTTATTCTGGTACAGCGTCGGGTGTGGCTGGCCAGTCCGACGCGGGAATGACAGTCCCTGTGGCAGAGGGCACAGATGAAGTCTGACGCTGGTCTGTCTTCTCGTTCTCTTTTCCTCGTGCTGCTGAGCGAGTGTCTCTTCGAACTTGGAGAGACCTTTCTGCACAGTCTGTCTATGCATATGTAATGTTAACAAAATAAGACAGGCACAAATTTTCAGCCAACATGTGCCATTTTCTCTTGCTGGACGCCACAGTTGGAAAACTGTCTGCTGTTTTTGATGCTAAGTGTTGTGTCTAATTATTCTTTGTTGTCTTTTGGCAAATACGCTTATTCCCCCGTGGGGATGCCGGGGACTCTTTCAGTATATATAAACAGTATCCCATCCTTCTGGAAATTCTGTGCTAGAAATTTCCTCTTTTCTGTCACTCTTTTTGTTTCTGTCTTGTTCCTTTGCTTTCTGTCATTTCTTCCTATCATTTTCTGCCTTGCTGGTCCATTCACCTGTATGTGTTCCATAAAGTCTTATGTACTTTTTCTTAGAATTGATAATTGGGTACATTAATTAAGTGCCTTTTTGGCTCTAGGGAGGTGAGATATGCAGAAGCAATTGTAGATAATTTAGGCCTGTTATTGTTCTATTTTGTTGCAGTGTTTGCCCACCATCCCTCCTTTTTCCCTCTCTCTCTGTCTCTGTCTCTCTCTCTCCCTCTCTCTCTCTCTCTCTCTCTCTCTCTCTCTCTCTCTCTCCTCAAATAATAAGCAATGATGAAAACCAGACGATGTGAAAAGACTACATGCAATACTGGCCATTTTAATGCAAGATTTTCCATGGTTATTCTCATATTCAACCTCAACTAGAAAGTAGTCTGTAGTACCCCATCAGATTTTCAATGTAATGGTAGTGTGCACTGAAACTACATAAATCTGGTGTCCAAATATGAATTACGTTTTTTGTTGTTGTTGTTTTTGGGGGGGAGGGGGGGGGGTTAGATACAAGAAACAGAGGTACATGAATAGAATTGTGCGGGAAAACTCAATAAAAAATTTAGTGTCTTAACCTTTTGGCTCCCGCACCCTATCCACCAACCGCAGAAACTCAACCCTTTTGACTCCCTCGCCCTATCCACCAGATTCCTGCGGTTGACAATGTAGGATGTTGGTGGACAGGATGCGGGAGTAAAAAGGGTTAATGTAAATTTCTTTTTGTAGTAACACTCAGAGATATAAACTAGACAGTGTCCAGAAGTCAAAAGGGTTAATGTAAATTTCTTTTTGTGGGTAACACTCAACAGATATAAACTGGACAGTGTCCAGGAGTCAAAAAGGGTTAATATAAATTACTTTTTGTGGGAAACACTCAACTGATGTAAATCGGACAGTGTGCAGGAGTCAAAACAATTAATATAATTTACTTTTGATGGGAAACAACAGAAATATAAACTGGACAGTGTGCAGGAGTCAAAAGGATTAATATAATTTTTTGTGAGATACACTCAACAGAGATATAAATAGACTTGTGCGTTATCCTATAAAACTTTTTTTTCTTTTAAAAGGCTCAGTAACCCCGTTGTTAGAGTACTACGCTCATAAGGCAGGGGTAGTGGGTTCGATCCTCAGGGGTCCGTGGTTGTGCGGCCCCCACCACATGTAGCTCTGTTGATCCACCACATCTAGCTCTGTTGATCTGAGTGCCACGCTCGATTACACAGGGATTGTGGGTTTGACCCTTTTGACCCTAAGGCAGACCATAGATTTTCGCATAGACTGGTTGCTTCTTTTGATAGAGCTGTGGACTCAAGATCTGATATCGTGAGTTCAATTCCTGCCTGTAACTGGGTGGGTGGGTGGGGTGGGGTCATCATCATCATCAGGTGCCCTGCCGCATGGCGTTGGCGACCATGGACTTCCAACCATCTCTATCTCTCGTTGCCCCCAGCATCTCCCCACCCTCCTCATCCCCAGCCACTCTGCAAGTCCGTCCAGCATTCTCTCCCTGGGTCTACCTGATGCTGTCTTTCCCTCCAGCTTTCCAGTTGTGACCAGGTGCTCCAACTCCCCCTTCCTCATAAAATGGCCTATAAATGTTGCTTGTCTTTTCCTAATCTTCCTTATGAGTGATCTACTTGTGTGTGCCTCCATCAAGACTGTCTCGTTTGTTTTCTTTGCTGTCCATGGAACTCTCAACATTCTTCTGAGAAACCACATCTCGGCTGCCTCAATCTTGCTCTGGCTTTGCTTGCTGACTGTCCACGCCTCGGATCCGTACAACAGTATTAGTTCTATATAACATTCAAGGACTCTCTTTCTGATGTTAATTGATAGGCGTTTGTTGGTAAGAATGCTTGTCATCTTCTTGAATGCTGTTTTGGCTTGGCCGATTCTGCCAGCTATTTCCGATGTGCATCTGCCGTCTGATGAAATGACCGTTCCCAGGTATTTGGGGTGGGGTGGTGATGAAATAACAACAACAACAACAAAACTGGTCTGTTCACTGCCAATCTTAATGTCTGCATCATTCTAGTGGTGTCAGCTTAGTAGTGTTTCATAGGTCCTTTTCCCACCTCCCTCTCCCCTCCCTCTCCCCTACCTTCCCAGCATATAGGGTTTGTACAGGCTCAGGGAGTCTGCCTGATGATCGATTGCTGGCAGATTTGGGTGGAGCGCATATGGAATTGTCCGAGTGTGATGACGAATCCTTCATGAACAAGATTGGACTTTCCAGTTCTATAGAACAGTGCATGTAAGACTACAGCAACAAACAACACTGAAGACAAGTTGAGTTGAATGGTGACGTTTTCTCTTTATTCGGATAACAAATTAGTCATTTGTTTCAACCCACAGTCCAGTCAGTAAAGAAGGGTCTCCGTCACATAGTGTGACTGTCTGATCCTACTGACCTGATACTGCTGTCAACTTCTGCTCCGTGAATGACACATGTTACATTTCCAGATACTAAACTAATAATAAAAGGAATAATTACAATCAATCGACAACAACAACAAAAAGCCACCGGCATTTTTTAAACTTTGACTCCTGCACCCTATCCACCAGCATCCTGCATTGTCAACCATGCCAGAAAAGCAAAAAACTTAACCCTTTAACTCTCTCACCCTATCCACCAGCTTCCTGTAGGAAGATGGTGGATAGGGTGAGGGAGTTAAAGGGTTAAGATTTTGCAGTTGGTGGATAGGGTGCTGGAGTCAAAGGGTTGTTAAGATCCAGGACTTTGTTTATTGGGAGGGGTCTGTTTCTGGCGGTGAGTGTCCATTGCCCACAAGAGTCACATGCATGCCAAATATCTCTCATTTTAAATTAGATTAAGAGATGGATAGGTGGAGGATTTCCTTCAGGGGTTGGGGTGAGAGGGGAGGGGGACCTGGAGCTCCTTTCCCCCAACTTCCGCAGTTTGTGAACAGTACCAACAGTCTATGCCTGAAGATAAGATTACGACAAACACCTTATTTCAAGCAGCATTTCTCAGCAAAAGAAACAACATTTACTAATAAACAAACAAAAACAGATTCTCTTCCCAAAAAAGCAAAAATCGTGAACATCATAAAGCGGAAATACCCCGGTAGAAAACAAACAAAACAGATTCTCTAGCAAGAAATAACAAAACATGCAATCTTCACAACAACAAAAAACAAAAACAAAAATTTGCAATCTTTACCAAGAAATAACAAAATATGCAATCTTTACCAAGAAATAACAAAATATGCAATCTTTACGAGGAAATAACAAAATATGCAATCTTTACCAGGAAATAGCAAATATACAATCTTTACCAGAAAAGAAAATATGCAATCTTTACCAAGAAATAACAAAATATGCAATCTTTACCAAGAAATAACAAAATATGCAATCTTTACCAAGAAATAACAAATATGCAATCTTTACCAGAAATAACAAAATATCCAATCTTTACCCAGAAATAACAAAATATACAATCTTTACCAAGAAATAACAAAATATGCAATCTTTACCAAGAAATAACAAAATATGCAATCTTTACCAGAAAATAACACAATATGCAATCTTTACCAAGAAATAAAAATATGCAATCTTTACCAAGAAATAACAAAATATGCAATCTTTCCAGAAAATGAAATATGCAATCTTTACCCAGAAATAACAAAATATGCAATCTTACCAAGAAATAACAAATATGCAATTTTTACCAGAAAATCAAATATGCAATCTTTACCAAGAAATAACAAAATATGCAATCTTTACCAAGAAATAACAAAATATGCAATCTTTACCAAGAAATAACAATGTGCAATCTTTACCAGAAATAACAAAATATGCAATCTTTACCAGGAATTAACAAAATATGCAATCTTTACCAAGAAATAAAATATATGTAATCTTTACCAAGAAATGACAATGTGCAATCTTTACCAGGAAATAACAAAATATGCAATCTTTACCAGGAATTAACAAAATATGCAATCTTTACCAAGAAATAAATATATGCAACTTTACCAAGAAATAACAAATATGCAATCTTTACCAAGAAATAACAAATATGCAATCTTTACCAGGAAATAACAAATAGCAATCTTTACCAAGAAATAATAATATGCAATCTTTACCAAGAAATAACAAAAATGCAATCTTTACCAGGAAATAACAAATATGCAATCTTTACCAGAAATAAATATGCAATCTTTACCAAAAATAAATATGCAATCTTTACCAAGAAATAACAAAATATGCAATCTTTACCAGGAAATAACAAAATATGCAATCTTTACCAGGAAAATAAATATGCAATCTTTACCAAGAAATAACTAAATATGCAATCTTTACCAAGAAATAACAAATATGCAATCTTTACCAGAAATAACAAATATGCAATCTTTACCAGGAAATAACAATATATGCAATCTTTACCAAGAAATAAATATGCAATCTTTACCAAGAATAACAAATATGCAATCTTTACCAGAATAACAAATATGCAATCTTTACCAAGAAATAACAATATATGCAATCTTTACCAAGAAATACAAATATGCAATCTTTACCAGAAATAACAAATATGCAATCTTTACCAGAAATAACAAAATATGCAATCTTTACCAGAAATAACAATATATGTAATCTTTACCAAGAAATGACAATGTGCAATCTTTACCAAGAAATAACAAAATATGCAATCTTTACCAGAATTAACAAAATATGCAATCTTTACCAAGAAATAAAATATATGAATCTTTACCAAGAAATGACAATGTGCAATCTTTACCAAGGAATTAACAAAATATGCAATCTTTACCAAGAATTAACAAAATATGCAATCTTTACCAAGAAATAACAATATATGTAATCTTTACCAAGAAATGACAATGTGCAATCTTTACAGAATAACAAAATATGCAATCTTTACCAGGAAATTAACAAAATATGCAATCTTTACAAGAATAAAATATAATCTTTACAAGAAATAAAAATGCAATCTTTACCAAGAAATAACAAATAATATGCAATCTTTACAAGAATAATTACAATCTTACAGGAAATAACAAAATATGCAATCTTTACCAGGAAATAACAAAATATGCAATCTTTATCAAGAAATAAAATATACAATCTTTACAAGAAATAACAAAATTGCATCTTTACCAAGAAATAACAAAATATGCAATCGTTACAAGAAATAAAATATACATCTTTACCAAGAAAACAAATATGCAACTTTACAGAAATAAAATATGTAATCTTTACCAGGAAATAAAAAATATCAATCTTTAAGAAATAACAAATATGCAATCTTTACCCAGAAATAACAAAATATGTAATCTTTACCAGGAAATAACAAAATATGCAATCTTTACCAAGAAATAACAAAATATGCAATCTTTACCAAGAAATAACAAAATATTCAATCTTTACCAAGAAATAACAAAATATGCAATCTTTACCAGGAAATAACAAAATATACAATCTTTACCAGAAAATGAAATATGCAATCTTTACCCACAAATAACAAAATATGCAATCTTTACCAAGAAATAACAAAATATGTAATCTTTACCCAGAAATAACATATGCCATCTTTACCAGAAAATGAAATATGCAATCTTTACCAAGAAATAACAAAATATGCAATCTTTACCAAGAAATAACAAAATATGCAATCTTTATCAAGAAATAAAATATACAATCTTTATTAAAATATAACACAATATGCAATCTTTACCCAGAAATAAAATATGCAATCTTTACAAGAAATAACAAAATATTCAATCTTTACCAAGAAATATCAAAATATGTAATCTTTACCCAGAAATAACATATGCCATCTTTACCAGAAAATGAAATATGCAATCTTTACCAAGAAATAACAAAATATGCAATCTTTACCAAGAAATAACAAAATATGCAATCTTTATCAAGAAATAAAATATACAATCTTTATTAAAATATAACACAATATGCAATCTTTACCAGAAAATAAAATATGCAATCTTTACCAAGACATAACAAAATATGCAATCTTTACCGAGACATAACAAAATATGCAATCTTTATCAAGAAATAATAAAACATGCAGTCTTTACCAAGAAATAACAAAATGCGCGATCTTTACCAAGAAATGAAATATACAATCTTTACCAAGAACTTGCCTACAAACGCTGAAATAACTTATGAAATAAACAGACACGATAAAACGCAATGACCTGAGGCTTTCTCTGTAGAACTGATTAACAACTGTAAAAGATGTTTTTCTACTTTGTCACCAGGAAACATCAATAACATGGCTCTCGTCACCACTTTTAATATCATCATCACCGGGTGAACACCTCAACAAAACTAATACTGACAAACTGATAAGGGCTTAGACATATAAAACTAAAGGCAAGACAATGTAACGAACGACACAAGCTAAAGCAAGACTCGAAATGGGTGACTGCACAACATCAGAGACAAGACACTATATGGACATACGAAGGAAGCAGTTAGAGACAGACTGAGAACAAGAGAGATGGAGGGAGAATATGATATGAGAACAAGAGAGATGAGGGAGAATATAATATGAGAACTAGAGAGATGGAGGGAGAATATGATATGAGAACGGGAGAGATGAGGGAGAATATGATATGAGAACTAGAGAGATGAGGGAGAATATGATATGAGAACGGGAGAGATGAGGGAGAATATGATATGAGAACGGGAGAGATGAGGGAGAATATGATATGAGAACGAGAGAGATGGAGGGAGAATATGATATGAGAACGACAGAGATGGAATGAGAATATAATATGAGAACGACAGAGATGGAGGGAGAATATAATATGAGAACGAGAGAGATGGAGGGAGAATATAATATGAGAACGACAGAGATGGAGGGAGAATATAATATGAGAACGAGAGAGATGGAGGGAGAATATAATATGAGAACGACAGAGATGGAGGGAGAATATAATATGAGAACGACAGAGATGGAGGGAGAATATGATATGAGAACAAGAGAGATGAGGGAGAATATAATATGAGAACTAGAGAGATGGGGGGAGAATATGATATGAGAACGGGAGAGATGGAGTGAGAATATAATATGAGAACTAGAGAGATGAGGGAGAATATAATATGAGAACTAGAGAGATGGAGGGAGAATATGATATGAGAACTAGAGAGATGGAGGGAGAATATGATATGAGAACGACAGAGATGGAGGGAGAATATGATATGAGAACTAGAGAGATGGAGGGAGAATATGATATGAGAACGACAGAGATGGAGGGAGAATATGATATGAGAACTAGAGAGATGAGGGAGAATATGATATGAGAACTAGAGAGATGGGGGGAGAATATGATATGAGAACGGAGAGATGGAGGGAGAATATGATATGAGAACTAGAGAGATGAGGGAGAATATGATATGAGAACTAGAGAGATGAGGGAGAATATAATATGAGAACGGGAGAGATGGAGGGAGAATATGATATGAGAACTAGAGAGATGAGGGAGAATATGATATGAGAACTAGAGAGATGAGGGAGAATATGATATGAGAACTAGAGAGATGGGGGAGAATATAATATGAGAACGGGAGAGATGGAGGAGAATATGATATGAAACAAGAGAGATGAGGGAGAATATGATATGAGAACAAGAGAGATGGAGGGAGAATATGATATGAGAACAAGAGAGATGGGGGAGAATATGATATGAGAACAAGAGAGATGGAGGGAGAATATGTATGAGAACAAGAAGATGAGGGAGAATATAATATGAGAACAAGAGAGATGAGGGAGAATATGATATGAGAACGGAGAGAGGAGGAGAATATGATATGAGAACGAGAGAGATGGAGGGAGAATATGATATGAGAACAAGAGAGATGAGGGAGAATATGATATGAGAACGGGAGAGATGAGGGAGAATATGATATGAGAACTAGAGAGATGGGGGGAGAATATGATATGAGAACGACAGAGATGGAGGGAGAATATAATATGAGAACGGGAGAGATGAGGGAGAATATGATATGAGAACGGGAGAGATGGAGGGAGAATATAATATGAGAACAAGAGAGATGAGGGAGAATATGATATGAGAACAAGAGAGATGGAGGGAGAATATAATATGAGAACGGGAGAGATGGAGGGAGAATATAATATGAGAACAAGAGAGATGAGGGAGAATATGATATGAGAACGGGAGAGATGAGGGAGAATATGATATGAGAACGGGAGAGACGGAGGGAGAATATGATATGAGAACTAGAGAGATGAGGGAGAATATGATATGAGAACTAGAGAGATGAGGGAGAATATGATATGAGAACAAGAGAGATGGAGGGAGAATATAATATGAGAACAAGAGAGATGAGGGAGAATATGATATGAGAACAAGAGAGATGAGGGAGAATATAATATGAGAACAAGAGAGATGAGGGAGAATATGATATGAGAACAAGAGAGATGAGGGAGAATATAATATGAGAACGAGAGAGATGGAGGGAGAATATAATATGAGAACAAGAGAGATGAGGGAGAATATGATATGAGAACAAGAGAGATGAGGGAGAATATGATATGAGAACAAGAGAGATGAGGGAGAATATAATATGAGAACAAGAGAGATGAGGGAGAATATGATATGAGAACAAGAGAGATGGAATGAGAATATAATATGAGAACAAGAGAGATGGAGGGAGAATATGATATGAGAACAAGAGAGATGGAATGAGAATATGATATGAGAACAAGAGAGATGAGGGAGAATATAATATGAGAACAAGAGAGATGGAATGAGAATATAATATGAGAACAAGAGAGATGAGGGAGAATATAATATGAGAACAAGAGAGATGGAGGGAGAATATGATATGAGAACAAGAGAGATGAGGGAGAATATGATATGAGAACAAGAGAGATGGAGGGAGAATATGATATGAGAACAAGAGAGATGAGGGAGAATATAATATGAGAACGACAGAGATGGAGGGAGAATATGATATGAGAACTAGAGAGATGAGGGAGAATATAATATGAGAACAAGAAAGATGGAGGGAGAATATGATATGAGAACAAGAGAGATGAGGGAGAATATGATATGAGAACGACAGAGATGAGGGAGAATATAATATGAGAACAAGAGAGATGGAGGGAGAATATGATATGAGAACGACAGAGATGAGGGAGAATATGATATGAGAACGGGAGAGATGAGGGAGAATATGATATGAGAACGGGAGAGATGAGGAGAATATAATATGAGAACAAGAGAGATGAGGGAGAATATGATATGAGAACGACAGAGATGAGGGAGAATATGATATGAGAACGGGAGAGATGAGGGAGAATATGATATGAGAACGGGAGAGATGAGGGAGAATATAATATGAGAACAAGAGAGATGAGGGAGAATATGATATGAGAACGGGAGAGATGAGGGAGAATATGATATGACAACAAGAGAGATGAGGGAGAATATAATATGAGAACGAGAGAGATGGAGGGAGAATATAATATGAGAACTAGAGAGATGAGGGAGAATATGATATGAGAACGAGAGAGATGGAGGGAGAATATAATATGAGAACGAGAGAGATGGAGGGAGAATATAATATGAGAACTAGAGAGATGGAGGGAGAATATAATATGAGAACTAGAGAGATGGAGGGAGAATATGATATGAGAACGAGAGAGATGGAGGGAGAATATAATATGAGAACTAGAGAGATGGGGGAGAATATAATATGAGAACGACAGAGATGGAGGGAGAATATAATATGAGAACGACAGAGATGGGGGAGAATATGATATGAGAACGGGAGAGATGGAGGGAGAATATGATATGAGAACAGAGAGATGAGGGAGAATATGATATGAGAACGAGAGAGATGGAGGGAGAATATAATATGAGAACGGAGAGATGAGGGAGAATATGATATGTGAACGGGAGAGATGAGGGAGAATATAATATGAGAACAGAGAGATGAGGGAGAATATGATATGAGAACGGGAGAGATGAGGGAGAATATGATATGAGAACGAGAGAGATGGAGGGAGAATATATATATGAGAACGAGAGAGATGGAGGGAGAATATAATATGAGAACGAGAGAGATGGAGGGAGAATATAATATGAGAACGAGAGAGATGGAGGGAGAATATATATGAGAACTAGAGAGATGGGGGAGAATATAATATGAGAACGAGAGAGATGGAGGGAGAATATAATATGAGAACGACAGAGATGGAGGGAGAATATAATATGAGAACGAGAGAGATGGAGGGAGAATATAATATGAGAAAGAGAGAGATGGAGGGAGAATATGATATGAGAAAGAGAGAGATGGAGGGAGAATATGATATGAGAAAGAGAGAGATGGAGGGAGAATACCATTAATACGAATGTAAAATGTTTTTATTAAAAATGGCCAAGATGTTTTTTGCGAAGGGTGACCCATTCAAAAACAATACATTTGAAGAAGATTCTCCTTTCTCCTTGCATGATTGCTAAGCTAATGTGATTTTTCTTCTCACAGCCAAACAAAACAAAACACAACAAAACAAAAAACTAAAAAAACAAACAAACAAACAAACAAAAAGACTTCAAGGCTCAGAAACCTGTAACTTTTCAAAGAAAATTTAAAAGCTTTGGAAATCTTCAACAGTACATTATGAGATGTACGAGGGTCATCCGATAAATAATGAAAATGTCCTAATAGCATTGAAAAGTAATTGTCACAGCGCTTTGAAACCGTACACATACTGGGCCCAGTCATTCTGTGATCTAATCGTGAAATTACATGGAAATACTGTGATACCTTTTATAATGACATAACAATGGACACGATCATTCCCAGCATCATGGCCACGTTTGATGTTCAAGAACAGCGCACTTACGTTAAAACTGAATTTTATATAAGAAGTTTTGGTGAAGGTATATTAAAAAACACTAAGAAGTGTATGCAAGACAAAATCTCTTGTGTGGCTGCAGTTTATAGGTGGGTCTTGTTTTTTGTTTTTTTTACAAATAGACGAAATAATATTAAATGCAAGCATAGTTTGGAGAGGCCATTTGGAGCTACTGACGAGAAATAGATTCAAAAAGTTTAAGAGCAATTTTGAATGATGACAAGCAGATAACATGTGAAGAGATCATTCATGAGATTGGAGTTAATTGTGGATCAGTTCATGCGATTTTAATAAGTAAATTTCGAATGATGCATGTTGTAGTAAGGTTGGTGTGGCACTCCCTTTCGGAAGATCAGAAACAGGCGTGCGTTTTTGTTGTGAGAGATTCGGTTAAACAGGTACAAGAATGAGGGTCACGGCTTTTTAAGTTTTTGCAGTTGATGGAAAGGGTGCAGGAGTCAAAGGATGGTTACTAGTGATGAAACCTGGGTTTGAAACCATGAGCCAGAATTAAAGAGACAATCATCAGAATGACCAATCCCATCTCTCAATGGCCCAGAGGAAAGCAAGGAAATTTAAAGATGATGAGGATGTGTACCTGTGATAACAGCAGAGATGCCCCATCACCTTGGAAGTGCAAATTCAAACCCAGGTAAAAAAAAAACAACCAAACAAACAAACAAAAAATAAAATACACACACACACACACACAAAAAAACGGCATCAGCAGGACATCCAGGGGTCACGACCTAGATGCAGCCTGGCCACCTTAGGACATAAGGAATTTAGGGCCAAAACACTTGCTTGAGGAGGTGTGTGTGTGTGCGGGGGGAGGGGGAGGATGTGGTGGTGGTGGTGGGGGGTCTTCTACACTGAGGATCTCCTGCTGTCCAGCTCTCCCCAGAATACCTTGCCACAGTAGTGCTGCTCAGGGTAGTACCAAAGGAAGTGATTGTTGGAAGCAGCAATAAGATGCTGAAAGCGATATGTTTCAATAAATAAAGGCTGGAAGGGATATGTTAAGTACCGTAAAGTTCAGGCTACTGGGCGCACCGGTATATAAGGCGCACCCACTAAATTATAGAAAACTCTAAACTATATTCACACATAAGCCGCACTGGTTTATAAACCGCACTTTTTCAATGGCCAGGTCGATCGCCTTCAACTTGAAGGCTGCTTTGTAGGCATTACGTTGAGTTTTCGGCATGGTGAGGGTATACGCTTGAGCAGAACAGATCTGAATACCGATCCAAATGCTTCAATGTGTGCGGATTTGATTTAAAAACGTAAACAGTTAACAGTTAACACTTTAGCGTGGAGCTCACCAGAAAATTCATGAACGGTAAACACGATTTTGGTGAGTTACAGAGAAGCTAAGAATATACGAGAACGTGACGCTCCTGATCGGGGAAAATCCACAAATAAGCACATCGTTTTTTAAGCCGCAGGGGTTAAAGCTGGGGAAAAAAGCCGCGGCTTATCGCCCGAACTTTACAGTAATAACAGTTTACTGGAGGGGATATGTTCAAATGCTACGTTCATGTGGCCACCAAACGATGAATGAAAAATGGAAAAAGCTTGTATCTGAGCTATTGGATTTAAAAATGTCCATATGAGATCATGGAACTATAGGCAAAAAAACATGCACGTCTTATATCAATACATATGTGCAAGCATACAAGTATGCACACACATACCCGTTCATGCACACATACACACGCACATTTATATGAAACACACACACACACACACACACACACACACACACACACACACACCACACACACACACACACACAAATGACGTGTGCATTGAGAGATGTAGTTTCAACATCACAATTCCACAAACACACACACAGACACACACATACCACACACACGTACACACATACACACACACGTACACACATACACACACACCACACACACACACACACACACACACACACACACACACACACACACACAAAACCAGCACCTAAAGAATATTGATCATGGTTTAACCATCAATTTTGTTGCACTTCAATGAGAATACAAAAGTTTAATTAATCAGCAATGTGATCACGGACACATCAATAACAAGACATATTACAACAATGAGACACCCTAAGGATTATACAAAAACACCAAAAGCTCCTCTTGATGGAAACAGACACAAGAAGATCATTGAAGATAAGAAAAAGACAAGCAACATTTATAGGCCATTTTATGAGGAAAGGGGAATCAGAGCACCTGGTCACAACAGAAAAGCTGGAGGGAAAGAGAACACCAGGTAGACCCAGGGAGAAAATATTGGAAGGACTTGCAGAGTGGCTGAGGAGAGAGAGAGTGGAAGATGTGTTTGCGGCGACAAGGGATAGATGCATATGGAGGGCCATGATCGCTAACGCCATGCGGCAGGGCACTTGATGATGATGACCAAAAGCTCTTCATCCCATAGCTAACAAGTCAGTTTTTGTTTTCTGTTTAAATATTCTGTCCCCAGTTGCGGCAGATCACTCTAGTTAACAATTTTTTTAAATGATAAATAAAAACATTCACATGACAAATAAAAGCATTTATATAAAAAGTAAATAAGGGAATATATACGAAAACAAAAGCGTTTATATTAAAAAAAAAAAAGCATTTATATGATAAATAAAAGCATTCACATGATAAATAGAGATATTTCATAAAAAAAATAATAAAAGCGTTTATAAGATAAATAAAAGCATTCATACGATAAAATAAAGGCATCTATACAAAAAATAAAAGCGTCTATATGATAAATAAAAGCATTCATCTGATCAATAAATAAAAGCATTCATAAATAAAGCACAGCACAGACCAGAGTATATAAAAGCAATTCCCTTTATTTACAGGTGTCAGGTACAGAGATTCAACGTGTCACATAAAAGTATAGCAGACAAAAGAAACAAAGAAACAAAGAAACAAAGAAACAAAAAAACAAAAAACAAAGAACGTTCTAAAACAGTCAAATACAATGTATTTCACTAAGCATGACTTATAACGCACAGAGATAAAGAGAGACAGTCAAGATGTTAGATTCATGGAGTTTTCAAAAACATTTTTTTTAGGATCATCGTTCCATTTTCTACACTACCTCAAAGGCCACAGAAGCCAGCACAGTTTTTACAATGCGAGCATTACGATGTCGATGAGGATGATAATCATGATACTATGAGTTCTATCCAGATTAGAAACTGCGTGAACAGGGCTGTACTCTACGCTTACTAATCATTAATATATCCAGCATCAACCAGGCCCGAGAAGTACAAACACCTGCAGCGCTGGTCAGAAGATTTGAGCAACACCCTCAAGACTCATGGACTTATAGTCACACGCAGTAAGCGAAAAGCGAAGAGAGAGAGAGATGGAAAGAAAGGCACTCAGTTATATTTTGCACACAGGACAAAAATATTCAAACCAAAGAAGTCACTACATATACTGCAGCAATACCAGACCTATCAAGCAGAGCGAAGAGACAGATGGAAAGAAAGGTACTCCGTTATAGATCGCTACACAGGACAAAAACATTCAAACCAAAGAAGTCACTACATATACTGCAGCAATACCAGACCTGTCAAGCAGAGCGAAGGTACTCCATTATAGATCGCTAAATAGGACAAAAACATTCAAACCAAAGAAGTCACTACATATACTGCAGCAATATCAGACCTGTCAAGCAGACCGACAGACGACACAGCCGACTACGACTCCTCTGACCACCAAATTCTAAGGCAGTCGGCTGGAACTGGCAAAAAAATGGCAATTTCATTACAGTTGTGGCCTGACCATGTCAAAAGATGAAGGAAGAAGCAGACTACGCTGTTCCATGTCAAATCAAAGAAAATCAAACAGGAACAGGCAGTCAAATGTGCTGTGTGTTTCCTGCATCCATCAAAAACTACAAACACAGAAACCACTTTCACTTAGAAACTTAAACCAACATCAAGCAGGGTTAATGTTAAGACATCCAATGCTGAATGCACACCAAGTGAAACTAGGACCTAATCAATATCAGGATAAATGAAAGCAAACAAAAGCTGAGACTTAATCAATATCAAGAGGTTGGCAAGAACAAAAGCTGAGACTTAATCAATATCAAGATGGGTTGGCACAGAACAAAAGCTGAGACTTAATCGGTATCAAGATGAGTCGACGCAGAACAAAAACTGAGATTTATCACAAAAACTGAGACTTATCAAAATCAAGATGGGTTAATGTCATGACATCCAATGTAAAATACACACACAATAACGATTGCCAACAGTAACAGGACAAGCCACAGCCAAAAACGATCTTTGACAAGTTCAATGCTATCAGCAGTTGTTCCACTTTGCAATAAGAAGAATGTCCTGCGGACATGATATGGTATGACTGAGTACATAAGCAGGCATGCATGCAAGCAAGTTCTGTCCACCGGGATCGTGCATCGTAAACCCTGCTAGCAAAGCAAAAACTTAACCCTTCGGTTTCCCTCATCGTATCCATCAGCTTCCTGCAGGAAGCTGGTGGAAAGGGTGAGGAAGTCAAAGGGTTAAGTTTTTGCAGTTGGTGGACAGGGTGCGGGAGTCAAAGGGTTAAACAGACATAAAATCACCATTAACAACAATAACAATTAATGAGTAAACAAACAACAACAACAAATTTACTATTACTAGCATTTACTACTACTAGTACAAACAAATATCCACAATCCAAATTCAATCATCTCATTTACTTTCACCTTATGTACTAGGATGAGCGGCCACATTTCACTGTTCAATCATTCTTTGTTCATCACATTTGTGAAACAAACCAGTCCTCTTTGTTTTTAATCCCCCGTTCAATCATTCTTTGTTCATCACATTTGTGAAACAAACCAGTCCTCTTTGTTCTTCAGTCCCTGTTCAATCATTCTTTGTTCATTACATCTGTGAACTAAACCAGTCCTCTTTGTTTTTCATCACCTTTTCAGTCATTCTTTGTTCATTATATCTGTGAAACAAACCAGTCTTAATTTTTCATTCACTGTTCAGTCATTCTTTGTTCTTTACATTTGTGAAATAAACCAGTCCTCTTTGTTTTCCATCCCTTGTTCAGTCATTTCTTTGTTCATTTACCTCATCCATCCATTAAACAAATCCTAAAAACAAACCAATCTCCACTGCTTACCTCATCCATAAATTAACCCTTTGATTTTCTTCTGCTTACCTCATCCATCAATTAATCCTTTGACTCCCGCACCCCACCTACCACCATGCTGCATTCTCAACCATGCTAGCAAAACAAAAACATAACCCTAAGATTCCGTCAGCCCATCCACCAGCTTCCTGCAGGGAGCTGGTGGATAGAGTTAGGGAATCAAAGGGTTAAGTTTTTGCAGTTGGTTGAAAGGTTTATGGGAGGCAAAGGGTTAAACAAATCCTAAAAACAAACCAATCTCCTCTGCCTACCTCATCCATCCATTAAACAAATCCTAATTTCTCACACAGACTAACTGTCCTAATTCATAACGTTTGTCACAATACCATCCCTTCCCCCAATCTGATTTTTATGCCTAATAATTACTGTGCAGTGTGTGTCAAATGAACCAGTTCGTCATGTTCCTAAAACAGACTTTGTTCATCATATCTGTCAACTTTGTTTCCTTTACAAGTGTGACTGCCCACGTTCAAGCAAACTGGAACCAGGAAAAAAAAAGACACAAAAAAAGAATAAGAACAGGTATTTAATACAACCGGACAAGACAGGTGCAAATTTTCAGCCAACTGGCCTTTGTTAAGCGTAAGACCTGAAACAAACAAAGACCAGATACAAAAATAAGGAAAAAAGACTAAAACTTCCATACTGCTCCGTCCAGCGTGAGAAAAGGAATAAACTGATTCACACCGGACGGAGCAGCTGGGAAGTTTCAGTCTTCTCCAAATTTTTGTATCTAGTGTTTGTTTGTTTGTGATTTTACGCTTGACAAAGGCCAGTTGGCTAAAAAATTTGCGCCTGTCTTGTCTAGTTGTATTAAATACGCGTTCTTATTCTTTTTTCGTGTTTTTTTCTGGTTCTCGTTTCCTTTGTCTGTCATCTTTCTTTAGATTTAGACATGTCTCTCTTGTCATGTTCCTTCAAAAAAATCTGCGGATGATTTATTTAATAAACACACACACACACACACACACACACACAACACACCACACACACACACACACACAAATGATTCATCTAAAAGCGCATTGTGAATAGATGTTAAAAGAAATAATGAACGAATGAACACACAAATGACGTCAGTTTCTCAGGTAGATTAATGATTAAACTGCCGACCAAACCAAACAAGTTCACCTCACACACAGAAAACGTCATGTCCTGTCACATCCAACATCACCACCAACACACAAAAGTCACCTCACACACAGAATACGTCATGTCCTGTACATCCAACATCACCCCCACACACAAACAGTCACCTCACACACAGAATACGTCATGTCCTGTCACATCCAACATCACCACCAACACACAAACTAGTCACCTCACACACAGAATACGTCATGTCCTGTCACATCCAACATCACCACCAACACACAAACAGTCACCTCACACACAGAAACGTCATGTCCTGTACATTCAACATCACCACCAACACACAAACAGTCACCTCACACACAGATACGTCATGTCCTGACATCAACATCACCACCAACCACAAACAGTCACCTCACACACAAACGTCATGTCCTTACATCAACATCACCACCACACAAAACAGTCACCTCACACACAGAAACGTCATGTCCTCTGACATTCAACATCACCACCAACACACAAACAGTCACCTCACACACAAAACGTCATGTCCTGTCACATCAACATCACCACCAACACACAAACAGTCACCTCACACACAGAATACGTCATGTCCTTGACATTCAACATCACCACCAACACACAAACAGTCACCTCACACACAGAATACGTCATGTCCTGTCACATCCAACATCACCACCAACACACAAACAGTTCACCTCACACACAGAAATACGTCATGTCCTGTGCACATCCAACATCACCACCAACACACAAACAGTCACCTCACACACAGAATACGTCATGTCCTGTCACATCCAACATCACCACCAACACACAAACAGTCACCTCACACACAGAATACGTCATGTCCTGTCACATCCAACATCACCACCAACACACAAACAGTCACCTCACACACAGAAACGTCATGTCCTGTCACATCCAACATCACCACCAACACACAAACAGTCACCTCACACACAGAAAACGTCATGTCCTGTCACATCCAACATCACCACCAACACACAAACAGTCACCTCACACACAGAATACGTCATGTCCTGTCACATCCAACATCACCACCAACACACAAACAGTCACCTCACACACAGAATACGTCATGTCCTGTCACATCCAACATCACCACCAACACACAAACAGTCACCTCACACACAGAATACGTCATGTCCTGTCACATCACAAACACACCACCATCACACACAAATAGTCCACCTCACCACACACAGAATACGTCATGTCCTGTGACATCCAACATCACCACCAACACACAAACAGTCACCTCACACACAGAATACGTCATGTCCTGTCACATCCAACATCACCACCAACACAAACAGTCACCTCACACACAGAATACGTCATGTCCTGTCACATCCAACATCACCACCAACACACAAACAGTCACCTCACACACAGAATACGTCATGTCCTGTGACATCCAACATCACCACCAACACACAAACAGTCACCTCACACACAGAATACGTCATGTCCTGTGACATCAACATCACCACCAACACACAAACAGTCACCTCACACACAGAATACGTCATGTCCTGTGACATTCAACATCACCACCAACACACAAACAGTCACCTCACACACAGAATACGTCATGTCCTGTGACATTCAACATCACCACCAACACACAAACAGTCACCTCACACACAGAATACGTCATGTTCTGTGACATCCAACATCACCACCAACACACAAACAGTCACCTCACACACAGAATACGTCATGTCCTGTGACATTCAACATCACCACCAACACACAAACAGTCACCTCACACACAGAATACGTCATGTCCTGTGACATTCAACATCACCACCAACACACAAACAGTCACCTCACACACAGAATACGTCATGTCCTGTGACATCAACATCACCACCAACACACAAAACAGTCACCTCACACACAGAATACGTCATGTCCTGTGACATTCAACATCACCACCAACACACAAACAGTCACCTCACACACAGAATACGTCATGTCCTGTGACATTCAACATCACCACCAACACACAAACAGTCACCTCACACACAGAATACGTCATGTCCTGTGACATTCAACATCACACCAACACCAACATCACCCACACACAAACTATCTTGACATCAACATCACCACCACACACAACATCACCTCACACACAGAATACGTCATGTCCTGTGACATTCAACATCACCACCAACACACAAACACACTCACACCAAACACTCACCTAATCAACATCACCACCAACACACAAACAGTCACCTCACACACAGAATCGTCATGTCCTGTACATCAACTACACAACAACACATCACCACCACACACAAACAGTCACCTCCACACACAGCATACCACAGACGTCATGTCCTGTGACATCAACATCACCACCAACACACAAACAACATCACCACCAACACACAAACAACATCACCACCAACACACAAACAGTCACCACACACACAGAATACGTCAGTTCTGTGACATCCAACATCACCACCAACACACAAACAGTCACCTCACACACAGAATACGTCATGTCCTGTGACATCCAACATCACCACCAAACACAAAACACATACCACCACACCACATACACAAACACACCACACACACCACCACACACAAACAACATCACCACCAACACACAACAGTCACCTCACACACAGAATACGTCATGTTCTGTGACATCCAACATCACCACCAACACACAGTCACCTCACACACAGAATACGTCATGTCCTGTGACATTCAACATCACCACCAACACACAAACAACATCACCACCAACACACAAACAACATCACCACCAACACACTAACATCACCTCACACACAGAATACGTCATGTTCTGTGACATTCAACATCACCACCAACACACAAACAGTCACCTCACACACAGAATACGTCATGTCCTCTGACATTCAGCATCACTACCAACAAGACATAAACCTATCTCAACAACAACAACAAAAAACCCACGTCATATGCCTTTTATAACAGAAAAAAATGTTATATATGTCTTACACAACAGTTTCTATTTGCTCAAAAATGTATTACTCCATGCGGATGATTAAAACATTTGACTTCATTCACATTTATATGTATACACCCACACCATAAATGCCATGCGATAGAAGTTCAACGGAATCATTGTTTCATCGCTGGACATTAAATACTGTTATTATCACTATACAGTAACCACTGTTATCAATCAGGTCAGCAGATGCCGTAAACCCAAGCATAAACCCTGAGAACTTTTCAGATCTGGAGATTCTGCATACCAGGCAATATAACACGAAATGTCTTGTTCATGCATAAATATTCTGATGACTTAAATATCGTGTATGTCATCAGCGGAATGGCTGTGATCTCTGACGCAGACTTCCAGAACACTTGGCACTATGTAGTTTTCTTTAAAATGGATTGGTTTAAAACGAAAATGTCATTTTGATTCTGATAAAAGCGTGACAACATTCTATTACACCGAGTTGATGGAAAGATGACAACATTGTGGTCGAGACTAGTGAGTAAGTGGGGAGACTGAATCTTGCTTAACGCCAACGTCAAATAACCAAGAAGCCTTCTCGGTCATGAAAATTTTAATGAGGGCTTCTACGGCCATTAACCCTTTGACTCCAGCGCCCTATCCATCAACTGCAAAAACTTAACCCTTTGACTCCCTCACCCTATCCACCAGCTTCCTGCGGGAAGCTGGTGGATAGGGTGAGGGAGTCAAAGGGTTAAGTTTTTGCTTTTCTGTCATGGTTAACAATGCACAGCAGGATTCCAGTGGACAGGGTGCAGAAGTCAAGGGGTTAAATTGGCATAGAAAGTGGTGTTAAAAAAAAAGAAAAAGAAAACAGGGAGAAAACAAAGGAAATCTCCCTAAGTGCAATGATCCTAAAAAAAAAATGTTTCAACCACACGGTCAAGTATTTTGCAGTTAGTATTGTCTTTTGCAATCACAAAGCTCATGCACATGTAAGACATGGTTAAGTTACGTGCTGTTAAAATAAAAGATTACACCAAAATATTGGTGGGGGGAATGCTACAATGCTGTACACAACAGTGGGAAAAACAACATGACAAACTGTGAAGTGTTCAATAATACAAAAACAAAATGCATATCAAAACTGCCAAAATTCCCGAACTGGGAGGAGGGGGCGGGGGTGGGGGTGGGGGTCAAGGGTCAACGGCTCCTGAAGCTAAACTCGAACTTCAAATAGCACAGCCTAATGCATCAGTTCATGAAAATTCAATTACAGTATTTCTAACACCTTCAAATTTAATCAAAGGACATAACTCTTGAGAATTATCTCCCATGTTGTATAGAACTTCTCAAATCTAACACAGTTTGCGCTACCCATTCAGCTAGCGTAATTCTCAAGAGTTATGTCCTTTGGTTATATTATAAAAATTCTCCCTGCTTCCCTCTTATTTCTTTGGTATTACCTTAAAATTTGTTTTCAACTCTACGATTCCCACACCATTTCCACCAGCTACAAAAAAACGAACCCTTTTACTCCCTCACTCTATCCACCACCTTCCTGCAGGAAGCTGGTAGATAGGGTGAGGAAGTCGAAGGGTTAAGTTTTTACATTGCTAGCATGGTTGACAATGTAGGCTGTGAGAGTAAAGAGAGTTAAATCCTGCTGACACAGTCCTTCACTGAAATAAATAAATCTGCCTGATAAACTTTTAACTGCATCTATCTAGCCGAATCAATTGGGGCAGTTTCAGCATTCAACGCGGTTGTTGTTTTTTTTCCATTATCTAAATAACTAAGTATGTGGATGTGAATTCCAATAAGACGTAATAACTCTGTGGGAACAAATATAATGTCCTTGACCAAAAGAAGAAAATTTCAGACTGTGCATCAAATTTCTAAAATTTTTCCGAGTTCGTTCGAGAGGGATTCATCGCGCTCAGACAATTCCATATGCACTCCACACAAAACTGCCAGCAATTATCTGGCAGAGTCCCTGAGTGTGTGCAAAACCCTATGCACCGGCAAGGTCTTGAAATGGGGAAGGGAAAGACGGGACCTATGAAACACTAGGCTGACGCCACCACAATGATGGAAATATTGAAACGGGCAGTGGACAATGCTTCAAAAAAATTTTTTACCCTTAGAATAATGCCCTATACAACAGGTGAAGCACTGTGCGATAAAGATTCTGATGAGACACAAATGACACGCAAATTTACGTTCTACTTCTAACCAATGACTGACAGGGTGAAGAAAATATGAGACACATTTTTCAAAATCTGCGTCAATGGATAATGGATTTTCAATGTCTTTATACATTTGTCGTTAATGTTTTTGTGTGTAATGACGATGCCAGTGTATTTTGGCCTCCATGAGATTCTGACCTCGCATCTTATATATAAAACAGTCAGGTAGACATAAAAATTGGTCAGGATGAAAAAGTCTGAAAATCTAGAGGTATCCAGACAAACTGTCAAAAGTCAGATCAAAATCTGAGCGACATGGGGTTACCTGACAGTCTAAAAACACACCTTTGTGGTGGTCAAAATCATGATTTTTTTTCATTGAAAAGTGACAATAACAACCAACCACAACAATGAACAACATTTAATTCGAGCCACAACACCTCCACGTTTGGCATAATTAACCCTTTGACTATCGCACCCTATCCCACCGTCCAGACGTGCAGTGGCCGACACCAAACCCGGTGACGCCAACAGGTGAGATGGTCAGACAGGTGAGACCCCATCCCACCAGCTGCAGAAACTTAACCCTTTGACTCCCTCACTGTATCCACCAGTTTCCTCCAGGAAGCTGGTGGATAGAATGAGGGAGTCAAAGGGTTTAAGTTTTGCTTTGACAGCATGGTTGACAATGCAGGATGCTGGTGGACAGGGTGCGGGAGTCAAAAAAGTTAACGTCAGTTTGACACATCAAGTATCTTACATGCTCAGCCACAGTGATTTTTCTACTAATTCTACCCCCAGCTGCCAAGATAGCCAGCCCCTACTTCTCCTGATTTGCTACACCATCATTGAATTGATCTCTTATATTGACTATGGACACCATCATCTTTGCTTCGCTGACCGGTGCAAAAGAAAACGTTCCAAGGCCATGTATGCATAGGCCTGCCTAAAGAGACCCTGATATCGGGCTTCACAAAGTAGTGACTCATGCCATTCAATAATAACAATATTATATTATTACACTTATTATAAGTTGCCAAATCTCGAGTCAAGAATCAAACCAAGACGCACACTCTCATCATTCACCAAAGCGATCACCCAACAACGACCAGAACTCCAGAGCACAACACACGCAAACTGGGAGGGAGAAGATAGGGCAGTGGGGTGTGTGACCCCTGACCCAAGCCATCATTCTCCATCTTTCATACACACATGAAGATGCTGAGCTAGGGTACGCTCAAGCCTGTGAGGCAAGTGACCCTTGACCCAAGCTGTCATCCTCTCTCTTTCTCACACACACACACACACACACACACACACACACACACACACACACACACACACACACACACACACACACACACACACATACACACACACACACACACACACACACACACACACACATATACACACAGACAGAGCCACGCACGCAAATACAAGCACACATGTACACCCTGTTCCAACATATTCTCTCTTTTCCTCTTCTCTTTCCTCTTTCTTCTGTTATTCAATTTCTCTGTCACTCACTCTGTCTTCTTGTCTCTCACTTTTTTTTTGGGGGGGGGGGGGAACCAAGATCTAGAAAAGCATGAAGGCAAAACTGGGTTTGAAGGAGAGGTGCCAGGGAAATAAACCTATCTCTCCAACATTTCTATGCCAGGGCAACCACATGAAAGCCCTGTTCTTCACAATTTTCAACTGCCATGTGATCTTTTAGCACACACAGGCCAGAAGGCACAAGGGTATCTCTCGTCTTTTTCTCTCAAGGTCAGAGAAGTTGTTAGAGAATAAATCGGCTTTGGATGTTCTGATATTTCTGATTGGGAAAAAAAAAAATTTTTGTTGGAAAACTGATGAGAAAACATAGGAAATCTGCACACACAAATAATCAGATAATTTCCATGCCTGGTCATGAGATTTGCTCACAACAAAAACATAAGAAACTAAAGGGGTTAAGGGGCATGCTCACCCACAATATTTTCTCCCTGGGTTGAAATCTGTGTAATATGGGCATTTCTGGGCATCAAATGTGAACACACACACACACACACACATACACACACACACACACACATATATATAGGTAGATACACAGATAGATACACAGATAGACAGACAGATACAGACATAGACAGCTGTATATATAGATCTAAATTTTTCAACATTTTGTACAGTTCAAAGTTAACAGAAAACAGAGAAAACTGTATGTGGAAATTCTGCTTCATTTTAAAATTCTCAATTACCACTCATCTGACGACCACAAATCTCTTCTGTCAACAGATTAAGAGCTTTCAGAAAAAGGCTGTACTGTTATTATGAGCTTTTTATACGTAGGGACAGGGCCAAACATTTTTTTTTACAGGGACAGGGACCAACGTTACAAATTGTTTTCACAGGGACAAGGCTCAACATTAAAAAAAAATTTTCACAGGGACAGGGCCCCAACATTACAACTTTTTTTTTACAGGGAGAGGAACCAAATTTTTTTTTCAAGGAGAGGGACCAACATTAATCTTTTTTCACAGGGAAAGGGCCCAACATTAAAAATTTTTTTTCACAGGGACAGGGCCCAACATTAAAAATTTCTTTTCACAGGGACAGGGCCCAACATTGAAAAATTCTTTTCACAGGGAGAGGGACCAACATTAAATTTTTTTTTCAAGGGACATGGCCCAACACTAAAATTTTTTTTTCACAGGGAGAGGGACCAACATTAAAAAAATTGCTATAAGGACCGGGCCTTACATTAAATAAAAATCATCTCACAGTGAAACACAACAACTAAGACAAATTATGGCAACCCTAATGAGTTAGTGTGCTGCATTCAAAGTTGCTTCAGTGCACGACCCTGCCTGAGTAACTATATACATTTTTGAAAAGCTGGGTCAGTGAATATAGGCGTCTGTATTATTTGAACGCGTAATATCTTTAAAATTCTGGATAAATAGAAATATGATTTTTTTTTTGTCTCTTTCTGAAAATCCGAGGAACTGATTTTTTTTTCCAAGGAAACTCAGTCAATTTCTGCTGAAAATAGCAGATCTGAGGAGAATTCTAATGCCTGATGAAATTCTCAGAAATGTGTATAGGAGTATTTTCAACTTGGACATGAACAACTGTGCAGTCTTTTAAAAAGAAAGAGCTAAGATTCTCTCCCATTCTACAGGAGCAAACACGCACTGTAGCCAACAATGGGAAAATCTTACCTACACACTCACACACACACATACACACACACACACACACACACACACACACACACACACACACACACACACACACACACACACACACACACACACACACACACACACACACACACACAAAAGAACAACTATACAGTCTTTGGAAGTTTTTTCCTTCCAAATTTGTGACAAATATCAATAAAATATTAATTTTTTCTTCTTCAAATTTCGAACAAATATCAATAAAATATACACTTCTGAAATGTATCAATAAAACCAAAAAAGATTTCAGTAAAGCTTGGACATTCACAGTCATGGCATACACTTGAATATAATGATATCATTAATCCCACAGTTTGATAAAAAAAGATGTTGTTAAACCCAATCAAATATACAAATATAAAACATCCACAGTTTAGTACTTGCACCAAACAACATCTCACCACCTTCCTTTCTCATCACTTTCTTCAACTTCATGATCTCACGACCACCACTGTTACTTCAAATTTTTACAAGTATCATCCAAAATCGCCATAAATTTTTCAAAAATTAATCATGATGTCTTCAGTTCCATTCATCAAAATGATCACCACCGATTTTCAAAACTCAACCATCAATACATCCAGTTTTCACCAATCAAAAAAACCCACACATCTTAAAAAAACAACAACTCTTGCTACATTCCGTTCTTCAAGCATGTCCAAAATCATCACCACTGTATACAAAATCATCAAGCATCATTCTCATCCAGTTCCTTAACCAACCAACATCATCATCTACAATTTCCATCCATTTTCAAAATAACATGCTCCACATGGCATCACGATAAATGGCTTCATTACCCCAGCCACAAACACCACACCAAATGCAACTCTTTCCATAAAAAGAAACAAATCGATCGTCGTCATAATTATTTACAAACTCTACCCGTTCTCTAGGAATTAAGCTTTTCACACAGCGTTGTTCTCGTCCGGTTTCTTCACGGCATCGCTCTTGACGATAAGCTCCTGTGCAGCGTCTGGATTCTCGTCGGAGACGGTGCTGGCTTCCCCTGACCGGCTCTCCACGTCGCTGATAATGTCTGGCAGTTTTCTGCTTATGGGTCTCTGGCAACAGCATGAGCAGACCTCCGCCCACCAGCATCATGCAGCCAAACACCATCACAGGCACCAGTATCGTCGCACCCGCACCCTGTAACAAGTTCTGTTACTGTTACTGCTCAACAAGAACCAGAAAAACACACTCAAAAAACTAGAATCAAAATGTTTACTTAACATAACAAGACAAGACAGGTGTGAATTTTTGAACGACCGGTCTTTGCCAAGCGTGGATTTAAGAAAGCGAAAAGCAGATATCAAACATTTGTTTCGGATTTTTTACTGGTAAGTGTTACTGGTTTGACGCCAACCAGAGGCATAGGGGCCATATAAGTGCTGAAAATGTATCACAAACTAACACACACATACATAACATGCAACACAGACACAATACACACATACACATGCATACACACTCATAATCATGCACACACACACATACAAAAACACACACATACATAACATACACATACACACACACACACACACAACACACATACACATACACACACACATGACACACATACATACACACACACATAAAATGACACACATACATACATACATAGGAATTCCTACGCCAAGATGGCGGCTTTCTAACAGAACGTCTTCAGAGAGGAATCGTCTAGGCTGAAAATGACACGGTCCAAACGTTGTGTCATCAAAGAAAAAGTAAAGAAAACCACCCGTGGGACAGACAACACCAGGGCAGAGACATCACCACCTTCAGAGACCCCAGAACTCGAAGAACATCAAAAAGAACAGACCTCCGGTCGCACCCTTTCACCATCCAGGAGTCAGCCACACATCGCACAGCTACAATCAAGATCATCATGTGGCTGCCGCTGTCAAGAGGCGGTAAGGGAGATAGACATTTTAAACAACACCATTCAAGAAATGTCTAAACAAATCCACATTCTCACAACCATGCTACATTCAGACAGAAAACTTTTATTGGAAAACAATACAACGTTAAAAGAGCTGCGCGACGTCAATAAGTGCACCAAACTTACGACCACCGTTGCGTGCCAGACGGATTCCGCAGTCCACGGTGACTTCACCACCATGTCACCGATGGACAAATTCTCCACCTACGCGGAATGCGCAGCTCAACCCCCCAAACTGGAAGATCGGGCGAGGACACAAAATGGCAGGAGAAATGTCGTCAATCATAGACCAGACGTCTCCACAAAACCTAACCGTGACGTCAAAACTGCGCTATCGTCAACACGTTCCAGACCACAATCAAATGTTCTTCCCCGTGTCCTTATCGTTCACGACTCAGTCCTCAATAAGGTGGATGGAAAAAGACTGGGCTCTTCATACGGTTTTCAGGTGGCCACGAGAAAGATCCATACCATCGAGGACTGTAAGATTGCAATTGAAAAATCAAAAGAAGAGCTGACACCTGAACCTGACTGTGTAGTTTTACATGTGGGGATCACAGATTTAAAAACAAAGGAGCCCACTGAATGTAGCACAACTCTTGACACCTGTGAGAAAACTATCAACACCCAATTTCCAAAAGCCAGGGTAGTTTTAAGTCAGGTAGCTCCTGTGAGGGACAAACACCTAAACGCTAAAAGAGAGCTCCTAAATGCCCTAACAAAAGTGCGACTTCTTAAAGCAGCGAGTGTCGAATACGTCAACAATGACAATCTTCAAACTATCAGTCACACTCAAGTCAGCCAGGACGACGTCCATCCAACCATCAGAGGGGCGAGCGTTCTGGCCAGAAACTTAGGGAGGCAAATCCATCAGCTTTTCTGGGAAAAACCGAGGAGGAGATCAAACCGACAACGACATCAACAAAGACCCGGCTTTCAATCTCCGTTTTTCTTCTCTCCTTGGTCATTTTAGATTCAGCCCAGATTCAGTTTCTCTTCGTTCAGTTCTCAGCTATATTGTTTTACTTAATTATTTTCTTGTTCACATACTTCATTTTTATCCTATTTGTACCTTTTAATTCAAAGTTAAATGAAATCTATATAAACTTACCATATTGTTCTAAAGTTATTCAACCGTTCCTCATGAAGACGTGTGTAGTAAGTGATATCAACATTTTTCAGTGGAACGCACGTTCCATTGTTAAAAACATCTCATATTTGAGTAACTATCTCTCTTCTAAAAACGTCCATGTCATGCTCCTACAATCGCTGAATACCATCAAAACCAAATTACCTAAAATATCCGGTTTTTATTATCCACCAATATGTGACTCTGTAAATGACGGTGGCCGTATACAAACAGCTATATACATTCGTGAAGGACTGAACTATTGTGAACGATCATCGCCAGTACCTAAATCTACCGCATTTATTTCATCATGTGCAATCATTATAAAATTTTCCTCATCGTTAGTTGTGAATATGGCCTCTGTATACTTACCAAGAGGCCCAGACTCTATGAACACTGAACGGTTAAAACACTTTCAAGATCAGGACGACAAGTGGATAATTGGAGGTGATTTTAATGCACATGCCCCATTTTGGGAAAAGTATTGTACAAACATAACAAGCAACAGATTGATTGAAAATATTGTAGATTCCAATTTATATTTACTTAACAATGGACACGTTACCCGGATCCCCGATATACCAACCCACAGACCCACAGCTATCGACCTTACTTTAATCTCACCATCCCTAGCCCCAAACGCCACATGGCAAACAGAGGATGACTTGTTGGGATCAGATCACATCCCCATACGTCTTACCCTAAACCATACTACAGAAATAGACGCCATACCACAAGATAGTTTACCCAAGTTTAATTATAAAAACGCTGACTGGATCAGTTTTAAGGCAATCCTTGAAAAGACAAGAACAGATCTATCTGAAGCAATGAACATAAACGAAACGTACGAAGTTTTCTGTAACTCACTCTTAAGGGCTGCTAACATTTCAATTCCAAAACTTACAGTGTCAAAAATAGGAAAACATCATGGAAATGTCTGGTGGAATGAGGACTGTCAAAAGGCAGTGAACGAAAAGAAAGAAAAATACAAAATTTATTTAGCAAACAGGTCACCTGAAAATCATACAGCGATGAAAAGTGCCAACATTAAGTGTAACAGAATCATAGAGCAAGCCAAAGAACAACACTGGACATCTTTTTGTAAATGTGAAGTAAATAACCACAAAGACACGATAAAGATTTGGGAAAAACTAAAATTAATGAAAAACGGGATTAAGTTGCCATCAATTCCAGTAAAGCTAGAAAATAACCCTATTCCTAGCTCATTGGAAAAAGCAGAAGCTTTTGCAGACGTGTTTGCTGAGGCCTGTCGTGTAGAAGGACTCCCTGTCTCTGATAGAAATTATAGGGAACGAGATGAAAAGAAAGATGTATATAAGGACCCTGCCTCTGACAATACTCACTACATAAATGCATCACTCACACTTCAAGAATTAAAAGATGCCATTCAGTCCCTTCCAAGTAAAAAAACGTCAGTTGGACTAGATGCAATTTCCAATGAGATGCTGAAAAATTTACCAGAAAATTTTATAATCTTGCTACATGACATATTTCAAAAATGCTGGAATAGTGGGATAATGCCTAACAACTGGAAAGAAACAATAGTGGTTCCTGTATTAAAACCAGGTAAATGTAATACCGATTTGAAAAACTACAGGCCAATTGCATTAACATCACATGTATGTAAACTAATGGAGAAAATAATCTTAAAGAGACTGATGCACTATTGTGAAAAGAATAAAATAATACCAGTAAATCAGGCAGGATTTCGAAAAGGCAGGTCACCAGTAGAGATCCTAACAAAGCTAACTACTAATATAAAACAACAATTTGCAAGACGTCAATGTGTTTTAGCTACATTTTTTGATATAACGAAAGCATACGATCAAGTGTGGCACTCCCGATTGTTATTCAAATTTAAAAGTATTGGGCTGACAGGTCACATTTTTGGCTATGTTAAGTGTTTCTTAGAAAATAGAGTATTTCAAACGAGGATTGAAAATGTATATTCCACGAAACGAATTCTTCAAATGGGTATCCCTCAGGGATCCGTTATATACTGAAAGGAAAAAGTTAGGGACCACTTACTCAAACAAACACAGCTTCCAAATCACCAAACAAAATTGAATCAAATTTGTAACATGTTTAATTCATTATCTCTGCGATTCTTTTCCAAAATATGGTCACATTTCATTCACGCATTACGTGTCAACAAGCTCTGAAACAACATGGGGGTCGAAAACAAAATTGGCAAGGTCCGAACAGTTCAGTAATGGGTGTGTCCGCCGCGTTTTGCGATGCCTTCTGCAGTCCTGTTCCTCATTGAGTTTACCAGCTTTCTGCAGACGGCCTGTGGAATGGCCTGCCATTCGATTTGCAGGAACTGAAGCAGTTGCTGCAGGTTCCTTGGGGGTGGGTGGTTCTTCCTCACTCGCCTGTCCAGCTCATCCCACAGGTGCTCGATGGGGTTAAAATCAGGGCTGCAGGCCGGCCAGTTCATCCTGGTGACACCAGCCTGCTGGATGAAGTTGTTTACCAGCCTCGCTCTGTGAGGTGTCGCGTTATCGTCCTGGAACACAGCCTGCACACCAATCTGTTGTAGAGCGGGTAGAACCAAAGGGGCGACAATCTCATCTCTGTAGCGCTGGCCCGTCAGGTTGCCAACAATGTGGTAGAGGGGGGTTCTGTGTCGAAAACTGAAGGCCCCCCACACCATGATGGAGCCCCCGCCGAAGGCCACTCTCTCCTGCACCAGACCGTTGTCGTACCGCTCACCCTGACGCCTCCACACACGAGCCCGACCGTCCTGATGGTGCAGAGTGAAGCGGGACTCATCGCTGAACAGCACATCGGCCCATTGCTGGCGTGTCCATCTGGCATGGTAGTGACAGAACGCCAAACGAGCCTGGCGATGAGCTGCTGTCAGTCGTGGCCGTACAGCTGGACGACTTGATCGCAGACCAACTTCGTGCAGGCGTTTGCGGATGGTCTTCGTGCTGACGTTGGTGTGTGTTGCCTCCCTCAGCTGGTCCCTGATGATGTTTGCAGTGGTGCCTCGTTGCTGCAGAGCTTGTCTTCTGATGAAGCGATCTTCACGCTGTGTTGTCTTCTTAGGCCGTCCTGACCTGCGCCTCTCGAGAACGCTGTTGGTGGCATGGAACTTCTGATGCAGCCTGACCACGACAGAATGGGACACCGCAAGTCGTCTGCCCACTTCTCGCTTGCTTACGCCGTCCTGCAGCCATGCGATGGCCCGGGCTTTGTTGAAGGTGGTCTCCTTTCGTCTGGGAGGCATGGTGAGGAGATGGTGGCTAGCGGAAAATCGCAGGGCTATAAAGCCTAAGTGGTGACAACAGTTCCCTCTCAAGACATCCCCCCTGCATGTGCACAACGAATTTTTAATCTTTTCCGCCCGGGCTTGCCCACGCGCCAGCGTAAAAATGGTCCACTTCTTGCAGTTTGGCAGTTTCTGTCTCGTGCCCTAGCCAGGCCTCCGTGGTTCCCGAGCAAGTTTCAGGCTAACACAGCATTGCTCACCCACTGGTGTGTTCGGCCTGACAGCCATTTGATTTTATAAACTTAGGAACAAGGAGTTTGGCACAGATGAAGTCAGCTGGTTTTTTCGAGGGCGGTCCCTAACTTTTTCCGCAGAGTGTAGCTCCCCTTCTTTTCATGATATTAATGCATGACTTACCCAGTAAAGTATCTAAGCATGTAGTTTTAGCTCAATATGCTGACGATTTATGCATGTGGATGCAGGTAAATATGAAAAAGAAAACTCCTTTGCGCTGTATCAATTATACACGCAAGTGCTACCAATTAGAACTTGATAAAATAGCGCGATACATGGTAGAAAATGGGTTACATCTATCCCTGGAAAAAACAAAAATAGTTTTATTTAATAATGGAGCTAACCCAGTAAATATTCCCACTTTCAAACTGGGAGATACTCTTCTTCAGTTTAACGAGTCGATTAAATTCTTAGGAGTTTTCCTTACAGCAAAATTATCTTGGAATCAGCATATTGAATACGTATTAACCAAAGCTCAAAAAAGTTTAAATTTCATAAAAATAGTTCGCAAACAGACATGGGGTCAAGATTCATCAACACTTGTTCATCTTTGTAAATCGCTTGTTAGATCTAAATTAACCTATGCTCAAGAAATCTTCTTCAGTGCACCGAAACACTTACTAAAAAAACTGCAGAGCATAGATTGTAAAGGTTTCAAACTTGCACTGGGTCTTCCAATGCATGCTTCCTGTCTTCGGACATATAATGAAATCAAACTGTTGCCACTTGATGAGCAAAGGAAAGTCGCTTCTACTAAATTTTTGTTAAGAAACACTACCGTAGAAAACATCTCAGAAACAGAAATTAAACTGAGATCAGATACCGACTTTCCAAAACGAGCTAAATCAATATCTTCACAGGTCACACTTGCAACATACACATCTGACGTCATGAAAGGCTCAGGAATTGATCTAGACGTAGATCCTGTATCTATACGACCTTCCTTTTCGCCAGTACCCAGTTGGGAACTCCAAAGAGCACGATTTGACGTACACCACACTAATTTAAAAAAAGGAGACAATATAAACTTACTGGCAAGTCAGGTTAAATGTCATATAAACGACGTATATTCTGATCATTTG
>JAPXFY010000025.1:9317931-9352081 GCA_030674185.1 Monoplex corrugatus | reverse complement strand
ACACAGAATACGTCATGTCCTGTGACATTCAACATCACCCCCAACACACAGTCACCTCACACACAGAAAACGTCATGTCCTGTGACATTCAACATCACCACCAACACACAAACAGTCACCTCACACACAGAATACGTCATGTCCTGTGACATTCAACATCACCACCAACACACAAACAGTCACCTCACACACAGAATACGTCATGTCCTGTGACATTCAACATCACCACCAACACACAAACAGTCACCTCACACACAGAAAACGTCATGTCCTGTGACATTCAACATCACCACCAACACACAAACAGTCACCTCACACACAGAAAACGTCATGTCCTGTCACATCCAACATCACCACCAACACACAAACAGTCACCTCACACACAGAATACGTCATGTCCTGTGACATTCAACATCACCCACCAACACACAAACAGTCACCTCACACACAGAATACGTCATGTCCTGTCACATCCAACATCACCACCAACACACAAACAGTCACCTCACACACAGAATACGTCATGTCCTGTCACATCCAACATCACCACCAACACACAAACAGTCACCTCACACACAGAATACGTCATGCCCTCTGACATCCAACATCACCACCAACACACAAACAGTCACCTCACACACAGAATACGTCATGTCCTGTGACATTCAACATCACCACCAACACACAAACAGTCACCTCACACACAGAATACGTCATGTCCTGTCACATCCAACATCACCACCAACACACAAACAGTCACCTCACACACAGAATACGTCATGTCCTGTGACATTCAACATCACCACCAACACACAAACAGTCACCTCACACACAGAATACGTCATGTCCTCTGACATTCAACATCACCACCAACACACAAACAGTCACCTCACACACAGAACACGTCATGTCCTCTGACATTCAACATCACCACCAACACACAAACAGTCACCTCACACACAGAACACGTCATGTCCTGTGACATTCAACATCACCACCAACACACAAACAGTCACCTCACACACAGAACACGTCATGTCCTGTGACATTCAACATCACCACCAACACACAAACAGTCACCTCACACACAGAACACGTCATGTCCTGTGACATTCAACATCACCACCAACACACAAACAGTCACCTCACACACAGAACACGTCATGTCCTGTGACATTCAACATCACCACCAACACACAAACAGTCACCTCACACACAGAATACGTCATGTCCTGTCACATCCAACATCACCACCAACACACAAATAGTCACCTCACACACAGAATACGTCATGTTCTGTGACAGTCAACATCATCACCAACGCACAAACAGTCACCTCACACACAGAAAACGTCATGTCCTGTGACATTCAACATCACCACCAACACACAAACAGTCACCTCACACACAGAATACGTCATGTCCTGTCACATCCAACATCACCACCAACACACAAACAACATCACCACCAACACACAGTCACCTCACACACAGAACACGTCATGTCCTGTGACATTCAACATCACCACCAACACACAAACAACATCACCACCAACACACAAACAACATCACCACCAACACACAAACAGTCACCTCACACACAGAATGCGTCATGTCCTGTGACATCCAACATCACCACCAACACACAGTCACCTCACACACAGAACACGTCATGTCCTGTGACATTCAACATCACCACCAACACACAAACAACATCACCACCAACACACAAACAACATCACCACCAACACACAAACAGTCACCTCACACACAGAACACGTCATGTTCTGTGACATCCAACATCACCACCAACACACAGTCACCTCACACACAGAATACGTCATGTCCTGTGACATCCAACATCACCACCAACACACAAACAACATCACCACCAACACACAAACAACATCACCACCAACACACTAACAGTCACCTCACACACAGAATACGTCATGTTCTGTGACATTCAACATCACCACCAACACACAAACAGTCACCTCACACACAGAATACGTCATGTTCTGTGACATCCAACATCACCACCAACACACAGTCACCTCACACACAGAATACGTCATGTCCTGTGACATTCAACATCACCACCAACACACAAACAACATCACCACCAACACACAAACAACATCACCACCAACACACAAACAACATCACCACCAACACACTAACAGTCACCTCACACACAGAATACGTCATGACCTCTGACATTCAACATCACCACCAACACACAAACAGTCACCTCACACACAGAATACGTCATGTCCTCTGACATTCAGCATCACTACCAACAAGACATAAACCTATCTCAACAACAACAACAACAAAAAAACCACATCATATGCCTTTTATAACAGAAAAAAATGTTATATATGTCTTACACAACAGTTTCTATTTGCTCAAAAATGTATTACTCCATGCGGATGATTAAAACATTTGACTTCATTCACATTTATATGTATACACCCACACCATAAATGCCATGCGATAGAAGTTCAACGGAATCATTGTTATCATCACTGGACATTAAATACTGTTATTATCACTATACAGTAACCACTGTTATCAATCAGGTCAGCAGATGCCGTAAACGCAAGCATAAACCCTGAGAACTTTTCAGATCTGGAGATTCTGCATACCAGGCAATATAACACGAAATGTCTTGTTCATGCATAAATATTCTGATGACTTAAATATCGTGTATGTCATCAGCGGAATGGCTATGATCTGTGACGCAGACTTCCAGAACACTTGGCACTATGTAGTTTTCTTTAAAATGGATTGTTTAAAACGAAAATGACATTTTGATTCTCATAAAAGCGTGACAACATTCTATTACACCGAGTTGATGGAAAGATGACAACATTGTGGTCGAGACTAGTGAGTAAGTGGGGAGACTGAATCTTGCTTAACGCCAACGTCAAATACACCAAGAAGCCTTCTCGGTCATGAAAATTTTAATGAGGGCTTTTACGGCCATTAACCCTTTGACTCCAGCGCCCTATCCATCAACTGCAAAAACTTAACCCTTTGACTCCCTCACCCTATCCACCAGCTTCCCGGCTTTTCTGTCATGGTTGACAATGCACAGCAGGATTCCAGTGGACAGGGTGCAGAAATCAAGGGGTTAAATTGGCATAGAAAGTGGTGTTAAAAAAAAAGAAAAAGAAAACAGGGAGAAACAAAGGAAATCTCCCTAAGTGCAATGATCCTAAAAAAAAAAAATGTTTCAACCACACAGTCAAGTATTTTGCAGTTAGTATTGTCTTTTGCAATCACAAAGCTCATGCACATGTAAGACATGGTTAAGTTACGTGCTGCTAAAATAAAAGATTACAACAAAATATTGGTGGGGGGAATGCTACAATGCTGTACACAACAGTGGGAAAAACAACATGACAAACTGTGAAGTGTTCAATAATACAAAAACAAAATGCATATCAAAACTGCCAAAATTCCCGAACTGGGAGGAGGGGGCGGGGGTGGGGGTGGGGGTCAAGGGTCAACGGCTCCTGAAGCTAAACTCGAACTTCAAATAGCACAGCCTAATGCATCAGTTCATGAAAATTCAATTACAGTATTTCTAACACCTTCAAATTTAATCAAAGGACATAACTCTTGAGAATTATCTCCCTTGTTGTATAGAACTTCTCAAATCTAACACAGTTTGCGCTACCCATTCAGCTAGCGTAATTCTCAAGAGTTATGTCCTTTGGTTATATTATAAAAATTCTCCCTGCTTCCCTCTTATTTCTTTGGTATTACCTTAAAATTTGTTTTCAACTCTACGATTCCCACACCATTTCCACCAGCTACAAAAAAACGAACCCTTTTACTCCCTCACTCTATCCACCACCTTCCTGCAGGAAGCTGGTAGATAGGGTGAGGAAGTCGAAGGGTTAAGTTTTTACATTGCTAGCATGGTTGACAATGTAGGCTGTGAGAGTCAAGAGAGTTAAATCCTGCTGACACAGTCCTTCACTGAAATAAATAAATCTGCCTGATAAACTTTTAACTGCATCTATCTAGCCGAATCAATTGGGGCAGTTTCAGCATTCAACGCGGTTTGTTTTTTTTCCATTATCTAAATAACTAAGTATGTGGACGTGAATTCCAATAAGACGTAATAACTCTGTGGGAACAAATAGAATGTCCTTGACAAAAAGAAGAAAATTTCAGACTGTGCATCAAATTTCTAAAATTTCCGAGTTCGTTCGAGAGGGATTCATCGTGCTCAGACAATTCCATATGCACTCCACACAAAACTGCCAGCAATTATCTGGCAGAGTCCCTAAGTGTGTGCAAAACCCTATGCACCGGCAAGGTCTTGAAATGGGGAAGGGAAAGACGGGACCTATGAAACACTAGGCTGACGCCACCACAATGATGGAAATATTGAAACGGGCAGTGGACAATGCTTCCAAAAATTTTTTTACCCTTAGAATAATGCCCTATACAACAGGTGAAGCACTGTGCGATAAAGATTCTGATGAGACACAAATGACACGCAAATTTACGTTCTACTTCTAACCAATGACTGACAGGGTGAAGAAAATATGAGACACATTTTTCAAAATCTGCATCAATGGATAATGGATTTTCAATGTCTTTATACATTTGTCGTTAATGTTTTTGTGTGTAATGACGATGCCAGTGTATTTTGGACTCCATGAGATTCTGACCTCGCATCTTATATATAAAACAGTCAGGTAGACATAAAAATTGGTCAGGATGAAAAAGTCTGAAAATCTAGAGGTATCCAGACAAACTGTCAAAAGTCAGATCAAAATCTGAGCGACATGGGGTTACCTGACAGTATAAAAACACACCTTTGTGGTGGTCAAAATCATGATTTTTTTCATTGAAAAGTGACAATAACAACCAACCACAACAATGAACAACATTTAATTCGAGCCACAACACCTCCACGTTTGGCATAATTAACCCTTTGACTATCGCACCCTATCCCACCGTCCAGACGTGCAGTGGCCGACACCAAACCCGGTGACGCCAACAGGTGAGATGGTCAGACAGGTGAGACCCCATCCCACCAGCTGCAGAAACTTAACCCTTTGACTCCCTCACTGTATCCACCAGTTTCCTCCAGGAAGCTGGTGGATAGAATGAGGGAGTCAAAGGGTTTAAGTTTTGCTTTGACAGCATGATTGACAATGCAGGATGCTGGTGGACAGGGTGCGGGAGTCAAAAAAGTTAACGTCAGTTTGACACATCAAGTATCTTACATGCTCAGCCACACTGATTTTTCTACTAATTCTACCCCCAGCTGCCAAGATACCCAGCCCCTACTTCTCCTGATTTGCTACACCATCATTGAATTGATCTCTTATATTGACTATGGACACCATCATCTTTGCTTCGCTGACCGGTGCAAAAGAAAACGTTCCAAGGCCATGTATGCATAGGCCTGCCTAAAGAGACCCTGATATCGGGCTTCACAAAGTAGTGACTCATGCCATTCAATAATAACAATATTATATTATTACACTTATTATAAGTTGCCAAATCTCGAGTCAAGAATCAAACCAAGACGCGCACTCTCATCATTCACCAAAGCGATCACCCAACAATGACCAGAACTCCAGAGCACAACACACGCAAACTGGGAGGGAGAAGATAGGGCAGTGGGGTGTGTGACCCCTGACCCAAGCCATCATTCTCCATCTTTCATACACACATGAAGATGCTGAGCTAGGGTACGCTCAAGCCTGTGAGGCAAGTGACCCTTGACCCAAGCTGTCATCCTGTCTCTTTCTCACACACACACACACACACACACACACACATACACACACACACACACACACACACACACACACACACACACACACACACACACACACACACACATACACACAGGCAGAGCCACGCACGCAAACACAAGCACACATGTACACCCTGTTCCAACATATTCTCTCTTTTCCTCTTCTCTTTCCTCTTTCTTCTGTTATTCAATTTCTCTGTCACTCACTCTGTCTTCTTGTCTCTCACTTTTGGGGGGGGGGGGGGGGGAAACCAAGATCTAGAAAAGCATGAAGGCAAAACTGGGTTTGAAGGAGAGGTACCAGGGAAATAAAACCTATCTCTCCAACATTTCTATGCCAGGGCAACCACATGAAAGCCCTGTTCTTCACAATTTTCAACTGCCATGTGATCTTTTAGCACACACAGGCCAGAAGGCACAAGGGTATCTCTCGTCTTTTTCTCTCAAGGTCAGAGAAGTTGTTAGAGAATAAATCGGCTTTGGATGTTCTGATATTTCTGATTGGGAAAAAAAAAATTTTGTTGGAAAACTGATGAGAAAACATAGGAAATCTGCACACACAAATAATCAGACAATTTCCATGCCTGGTCATGAGATTTGCTCACAACAAAAACATAAGAAACTAAAGGGGTTAAGGGGCATGCTCCCTCACAAATATTTTCTCCTGGGTTGAGATCTGTGTAATATGGGCATTTCTGGGCATCAAATGTGAACACACACACACACACACACACACACACACACACACACACATACACACAAACATATATATATATATATATATATATATAGGTAGATACACAGATAGATACACAGATAGACAGACAGATACAGACATAGACAGCTGTATATATAGATCTAAATTTTTCAACATTTTGTACAGTTCAAAGTTAACAGAAAACATAGAAAACTGTATGTGGAAATTCTGCTTCATTTTAAAATTCTCAATTACCACTCATCTGACGACCACAAATCTCTTCTGTCAACAGATTAAGAGCTTTCAGAAAAAGGCTGTACTGTTATTATGAGCTTTTTATACATAGGGACAGGGCCAAACTTTTTTTTTTACAGGGACAGGGACCAACGTTACAAATTGTTTTCACAGGGACAAGGCTCAACATTAAAAAAAAATTTTCACAGGGACAGGGCCCCAACATTACAACTTTTTTTTTACAGGGAGAGGAACCAAATTTTTTTTTCAAGGAGAGGGACCAACATTAATCTTTTTTCACAGGGAAAGGGCCCAACATTAAATTTTTTTTTTCACAGGGACAGGGCCCAACATAAAAAATTTCTTTTCACAGGGACAGGGCCCAACATTGAAAAATTCTTTTCACGGGGAGAGGGACCAACCTTAAATTTTTTTTTAAGGGACATGGCCCAACACTAAAATTTTTTTTTCACAGGGAGAGGGACCAACATTAAAAAAATTGCTATAAGGACCGGGCCTTACATTAAATAAAAATCATCTCACAGTGAAACACAACAACTAAGACAAATTATGGCAACCCTAATGAGTTAGTGTGCTGCATTCAAAGTTGCTTCAGTGCACGACCCTGCCTGAGTAACTATATACATTTTTGAAAAGCTGGGTCAGTGAATATAGGCGTCTGTATTATTTGAACGCGTAATATCTTTAAAATTCTGGATAAATAGAAATATGATTTTTTTTTTGTCTCTTTCTGAGAATCCAAGGAACTGATTTTTTTTTTCCGAGGAAACTCAGTCAATTTCTGCTGAAAATAGCAGATCTGAGGAGAATTCTAATGCCTGATGAAATTCTCAGAAATGTGTATAGGAGTATTTTCAACTTGGACATGAACAACTATGCAGTCTTTTAAAAAGAAAGAGCTAAGATTCTCTCCCATTCTACAGGAGCAAACACGCACTGTAGCCAACAATGGGAAAATCTTACCTACACACTCACACACACACATACACACACACACACACACACACACACACAAACACACACACACACACACACACACACACACACACACACACACACACACACACACAAAATCTTTACCAGGAAATAACAAAATATGCAATCTTTACCAAGAAATAACAAAATATGCAATCTTTACCAAGAAATAACAATATATGCAACCTTTACCAAGAAATAACAAAATATGCAACCTTTACCAAGAAATAACAAAATATGCAATCTTTACCAAGAAATAACTAAATATGCAATCTTTACCAAGAAATAACAAAATACGCAATCTTTACCAAGAAATAAAATTGCAATCTTTACCAAGAAATAACAAAACATACAATATTTACAGGAAATAACAAAATATGCAATCTTACCAGAAAATGAAATATGCAATCTTTACCAGAAATATAATATGCAACTTTACCAAGAACTAACAAAATATGCAATCTTTACCAGGAAATACAATATATGCAATCTTTACCAGGAAATATAATATGCAATCTTTACCAAGAAATAACAAAATATGCAATCTTTACCAAGAAATAACTAAATATGCAATCTTTACCAGGAAATAACAAAATATGCAATCTTTACCAGGAAATAACAAAATATGCAATCTTTACCAGGAAATAACAAAATATGCAATCTTTACCAGAAATAACAAAATATGCCATCTTTACCAGAAAATAACTAATATGCAACTTTTACCAAGAAATAACAAAATATGCATCTTTACCAGAAATAACAATATATGCAACCTTACCAAGAAATAACAAATATGCAATCTTTACCAAGAAATAACAAAATATGCAATCTTTACCAGAAATAACTAAATATGCAATCTTTACCAGGAAATAACAAAATATGCAACCTTTACCAAGAAATAACAAAATATGCAAGCTTTAGCAAGAAATAACAAAATATGCAATCTTTACCAAGAAATAACTAAATATGCAATCTTTACCAGGAAATAACAAAATATGCAACCTTTACCAGGAAATAACAAAATATGCAATCTTTACCAAGAAATAACAAAATATGCAATCTTTACCAGGAAATAACAAAATATGCAACCTTTACCCAGAAATAACAAAATATGCAATCTTTACCAAGAAATAACAAAATATGCAATCTTTACCAGGAAATAACAAAATATGCAACCTTTACCCAGAAATAACAAAATATGCAACCTTTAACAAGAAATAACAAAATATGCAATCTTTACCCAGAAATAACAAAATATGCAACCTTTACCAAGAAATAACAAAATATGTAATCTTTACCAAGAAATAACAATGTGCAATCTTTACCCAGAAATAACAAAATATGCAATCTTTACCAAGAAATAACAAAATTTGCAATCTTTACCAAGAAATAACAAAATATGCAATCTTTACCAAGAAATAAAATATGCAATCTTTACCAAGAAATAAAATATGCAATCTTTACCAAGAAATAACTAAATACGCAATCTTTACCAAGAAATAACAAAATATACAATCTTTACCAGGAAATAACAAAATATGCAATCTTTACCAAGAAATAAAATATGCAATCTTTACCAAGAAATAACAAAATATTCAATCTTTACCAAGAAATAACAAAATATGCAATCTTTACCAAGAAATAACTAAATATGCAATCTTTACCAGGAAATAACAAAATATGCAACCTTTACCAAGAAATAACAAAATATGCAAGCTTTAGCAAGAAATAACAAATTATGCAATCTTTACCAAGAAATAACTAAATATGCAATCTTTACCAGGAAATAACAAAATATGCAACCTTTACCAAGAAATAACAAAATATGCAATCTTTACCAAAAAATAACAAAATATTCAATCTTTACCAGGAAATAACAAAATATGCAACCTTTACCCAGAAATAACAAAATATGCAATCTTTACCAAGAAATAACAAAATATGCAACCTTTACCAGGAAATAACAAAATATGCAACCTTTACCCAGAAATAACAAAATATGCAACCTTTACCAAGAAATAACAAAATATGCAATCTTTACCCAGAAATAACAAAATATGCAACCTTTACCAAGAAATAACAAAATATGTAATCTTTACCAAGAAATAACAATGTGCAATCTTTACCCAGAAATAACAAAATATGCAATCTTTATCAAGAAATAAAATATACAATCTTTATTAAAATATAACACAATATGCAATCTTTACCCAGAAATAAAATATGCAATCTTTATAAGAAATAACAAAATATTCAATCTTTACCAAGAAATATCAAAATATGTAATCTTTACCCAGAAATAACATATGCCATCTTTACCAGAAAATGAAATATGCAATCTTTACCAACAAATAACAAAATATGCAATCTTTACCAAGAAATAACAAAATATGCAATCTTTATCAAGAAATAAAATATACAATCTTTATTAAAATATAACACAATATGCAATCTTTACCAAAAAATAAAATATGCAATCTTTACAAGAAATAACAAAATATTCAATCTTTACCAAGAAATATTAAAATATGTAATCTTTACCCAGAAATAACATATGCCATCTTTACCAGAAAATGAAATATGCAATCTTTACCAACAAATAACAAAATATGCAATCTTTACCAAGAAATAACAAAATATGCAATCTTTATCAAGAAATAAAATATACAATCTTTATTAAAATATAACACAATATGCAATCTTTACCAGAAAATAAAATATGCAATCTTTACCAAGACATAACAAAATATGCAATCTTTACCGAGACATAACAAAATATGCAATCTTTATCAAGAAATAATAAAACATGCAGTCTTTACCAAGAAATAACAAAATGCGCGATCTTTACCAAGAAATGAAATATACAATCTTTACCAAGAACTTGCCTACAAACGCTGAAATAACTTATGAAATAAACAGACACGATAAAACGCAATGACCTGAGGCTTTCTCTGTAGAACTGATTAACAACTGTAAAAGATGTTTTTCTACTTTGTCACCAGGAAACATCAATAACATGGCTCTCGTCACCACTTTTAATATCATCATCACCGGGTGAACACCTCAACAAAACTAATACTGACAAACTGATAAGGGCTTAGACATATAAAACTAAAGGCAAGACAATGTAACGAACGACACAAGCTAAAGCAAGACTCGAAATGGGTGACTGCACAATATCAGAGACAAGACACTATATGGACATACGAAGGAAGCAGTTAGAGACAGACTGAGAACAAGAGAGATGGAGGGAGAATATGATATGAGAACGGGAGAGATGAGGGAGAATATAATATGAGAACGAGAGAGATGGAGGGAGAATATGGTATGAGAACGAGAGAGATGGAGGGAGAATATAATATGAGAACGAGAGAGATGGAGGGAGAATATAATATGAGAACGAGGGAGATGGAGGGAGAATATGATATGAGAACGAGAGAGATGGAGGAGAATATAATATGAGAACGAGAGAGATGGAGGGAGAATATGATATGAGAACGAGGGAGAATGAGGAGAATATAATATGAGAACGAGAGAGATGGAGGAGATATATGGAATGAGGAAGACGAGAGATGGAGGGAATAAAATGACGAAGAGTGAGAAAGAAGGACGTGGAGGGAGAATATATATGAACAATGGGGAGAATATAAATCGAAGAAGAGGGATATAGAACGGACAGATGAGGGAATATATATGAGAACTGAGAATGAGGGAGAATAGATGAGAACGAAGAGATGAGGAGAATATAATATGAGAACGAGAGAGATGGAGGGAGAAATATATGAAACGAGAGAGATGGAGGGAGAATATAATAGAGAACGGGACAGATGGAGGAGAGAATATGATATGAGAACGAGAGAGATGGAGGGAGAATATAATATGGAACGAGAGAGATGGAGGGAGAATATGAGAACAGAGAGATGAGGGAGAATATATGAACAGAGAGATGGAGGAGAATATAATATGAGAACGAGAGAGATGGAGGGAGAATTATATGAGAACGAGAGAGATGGAGGGAGAAATATGAGAACGGAGTGAGAGATATGGACAGAATGGGGAAATATAATATGAAGAAGATGAGAGATTGAATGAGAACGAGGAGATGAAATAAATATTGAGAACGAGAGAGATGGAGGGAAATATGATATGAGAACAAGAGAGATGGAGGGAGAATATGATGATGAGAAAGACGAGAGAGATGGAGGGAGAATATATATGCGAACGAGAGATGGAGGGAGAATATGATGAGAACGAGAAGATGAGGAGATTGATTGAGAACGGAAGAGGGAGGAGAATAATATGAGAACGAGAGAGATGGAGGGAGAATATGATATGAGAACAAGAGAGATGGAGGGAGAATATAATATGAGAACGAGAGAGATGGAGGGAGAATATGATATGAGAACAAGAGAGGGGAGAATTGGAACGGGAGAGGAATATAATATGAGAACGAAGATGAGGGAATATATGAGAACGAGAGAGATGGAGGAGAGAGAAAATAAATATGAGAAGAGAGAGATGGAGGGAGAATATATGAGAACGAGAGAGATGGAGGGAGAATAATATGAGAACGAGAGAGATGGAATGAGAATATAATATGAGAACAGGATGAGGGAAGATTGGAACGAGAGATGGGAGAATATGAGAAACGAGAGAGATGGAGGGAGAATATATATGAGAACGAGAGAGATGAATGAGAGATAATAATATGAGAACGAGGATGGAGGAATATGAGAACGGAGAGAGGAGAGAATATAATATGAGAACAAGAGAGATGGAGGGAGAATATGAATGAACAGAGAGAGAGGAGAATATATGAGAACAAGAGAGATGGAGGGAGAATATGATATGAGAACGAGAGAGATGAGGGAGAATATGATGAGAACAGAGAGATGGAGGGAGAATATAATATGAGAACGAGTGAGAGATTGGAAGGGAGAATATGATACGAGAACAAGAGAGATGGAGGGAGAATATAATATGAGAACGAGAGAGATGGAGGGAGAATATGATATGAGAACAAAAGAGAGATGGAGGAGAATATAATATGAGAACGAGAGAGATGGAGGGAGAATATAAAATATGAGAATGAGAGAGATGGAGGGAGAATATGATACGAGAACAAGAGAGATGGAGGGAGAATATAATATGAGAACGAGAGAGATGGAGGGAGAATATGATACGAGAACAAGAGAGATGGAGGGAGAATATAATATGAGAACGAGAGAGATGGAGGGAGAATATGATACGAGAACAAGAGAGATGGAGGGAGAATATGATATGAGAACGAGAGAGATGGAGGGAGAATATATGAGAACGAGAGAGATGGAGGGAGAATATAATATGAGAACGAGAGAGATGGGGGAGAAATATAATATGAGAACGAGAGAGATGGAGGGAGAATATGATATGAGAACGAGAGAGATGGAGGGAGAATATAATATGAGAACGAGAGAGATGGAGGGAGAATATAATATGAGAACGAGAGAGATGGAGGGAGAATTAATAGAACAGAGAACGGAGAGAGAATGGAGGGAGAATAAATATATGAGAACGAGAGAGATGGAGGGAGAATATAATATGAGAACGAGAGAGATGGAGGGAGAATATAATATGAGAACAGAGAGATGGGGGGAGAATATAATATGAGAACGAGAGAGATGGAGGGAGAATATAATATGAGAACGAGAGAGATGGAGGGAGAATATAAGGATGGATGAGAGAACGAGAGAGATGGAGGGAGAATATATATGAGAACGAGAGAGATGGAGGGAGAATATGAGAACAAGAGAGAGAGATTATGAGAACGGGAGAATAGGGAGAATATATAGAGAACGAGAGAGATGGAGGGAGAATATGATATGAGAACGAGAGAGATGGAGGGAGAATATGAGAACGAGAGAGATGGAGGGAGAATATATATGAGAACGAGAGAGATGGGGGGAAGATGAATAGAGATAATTGAGAACGAGAGAGATGGAGGGAGAATATGATATGAGAACGAGAGAGATGGAGGGAGAATATGATATGAGAAGAGAGAGAGATGGAGGGAGAATATGATATGAGAACTAGAGAGATGGAGGGAGAATATGATATGAGAACGACAGAGATGGAGGAAGATAATATGATAGAGAAGAGAGAGATGGAGGGAGAATATGATATGAGAACGACAGAGATGGAGGAAGAATATGATATGAGAAAGAGAGAGATGGAGGGAGAATATGATATGAGAACAAGAGAGATGGAGGGAGAATATAATATGAGAAAGAGAGAGATGGAGGGAGAATGTGATATGAGAACAAGAGAGATGGAGGGAGAATATGATATGAGAACGACAGAGATGGAGGGAGAATATGATATGAGAACGAGAGAGATGGAGGGAGAATATGATATGAGAACGACAGAGATGGAGGGAGAATATGATATGAGAAAGAGAGAGATGGAGGGAGAATATGATATGAGAAAGAGAGAGATGGAGGGAGAATATGATATGAGAAAGAGAGAGATGGAGGGAGAATACCATTAATACGAATGTAAAATGTTTTTATTAAAAATGGCCAAGATGTTTTTTGCGAAGGGTGACCCATTCAAAAACAATACATTTGAAGAAGATTCTCCTTTCTCCTTGCATGATTGCTAAGCTAATGTGATTTTTCTTCTCACAGCCAAACAAAACAAAACACAACAAAACAAAAAACTAAAAACAAACAAACAAACAAACAAAAAGACTTCAAGGCTCAGAAACCTGTAACTTTTCAAAGAAAATTTAAAAGCTTTGGAAATCTTCAACAGTACATTATGAGATGTACGAGGGTCATCCGATAAATAATGAAAATGTCCTAATAGCATTGAAAAGTAATTGTCACAGCGCTTTGAAACCGTACACATACTGGGCCCAGTCATTCTGTGATCTAATCGTGAAATTACATGGAAATACTGTGATACCTTTTATAATGACATAACAATGGACACGATCATTCCCAGCATCATGGCCACGTTTGATGTTCAAGAACAGCGCACTTACGTTAAAACTGAATTTTATATAAGAAGTTTTGGTGAAGGTATATTAAAAAACACTAAGAAGTGTATGCAAGACAAAATCTCTTGTGTGGCTGCAGTTTATAGGTGGGTCTTGTTTTTTGTTTTTTTTTACAAATAGACGAAATAATATTAAATGCAAGCATAGTTTGGAGAGGCCATTTGGAGCTACTGACGAGAAATAGATTCAAAAAGTTTAAGAGCAATTTTGAATGATGACAAGCAGATAACATGTGAAGAGATCATTCATGAGATTGGAGTTAATTGTGGATCAGTTCATGCGATTTTAATAAGTAAATTTCGAATGATGCATGTTGTAGTAAGGTTGGTGTGGCACTCCCTTTCGGAAGATCAGAAACAGGCGTGCGTTTTTGTTGTAGAGATTCGGTTAAACAGGTACAAGAATGAGGGTCACGGCTTTTTAAGTTTTTGCAGTTGATGGAAAGGGTGCAGGAGTCAAAGGACGGTTACTAGTGATGAAACCTGGGTTTGAAACCATGAGCCAGAATTAAAGAGACAATCATCAGAATGACCAATCCCATCTCTCAATGGCCCAGAGGAAAGCAAGGAAATTTAAAGATGATGAGGATGTGTACCTGTGATAACAGCAGAGATGCCCCATCACCTTGGAAGTGCAAATTCAAACCCAGGTAAAAAAAAAACAACCAAACAAACAAACAAAAAATAAAATACACACACACACACAAAAAAAAACGGCATCAGCAGGACATCCAGGGGTCACGACCTAGATGCAGCCTGGCCACCTTAGGACATAAGGAATTTAGGGCCAAAACACTTGCTTGAGGAGGTGTGTGTGTGTGCGGGGGGAGGGGGAGGATGTGGTGTGGTGGTGGGGGGGGGTCTTCTACACTGAGGATCTCCTGCTGTCCAGCTCTCCCCAGAATACCTTGCCACAGTAGTGCTGCTCAGGGTAGTACCAAAGGAAGTGATTGTTGGAAGCAGCAATAAGATGCTGAAAGCGATATGTTTCAATAAATAAAGGCTGGAAGGGATATGTTAAGTACCGTAAAGTTCAGGCTACTGGGCGCACCGGTATATAAGGCGCACCCACTAAATTATAGAAAACTCTAAACTATATTCACACATAAGCCGCACTGGTTTATAAACCGCACTTTTTCAATGGCCAGGTCGATCGCCTTCAACTTGAAGGCTGCTTTGTAGGCATTACGTTGAGTTTTCGGCATGGTGAGGGTATACGCTTGAGCAGAACAGATCTGAATACCGATCCAAATGCTTCAATGTGTGCGGATTTGATTTAAAAACGTAAACAGTTAACAGTTAACACTTTAGCGTGGAGCTCACCAGAAAATTCATGAACGGTAAACACGATTTTGGTGAGTTACAGAGAAGCTAAGAATATACGAGAACGTGACGCTCCTGGGATCGGGGAAAATCCACAAATAAGCCGCATCGTTTTTTAAGCCACAGGGGTTAAAGCTGGGGAAAAAAGCCGCGGCTTATCGCCCGAACTTTACAGTAATAACAGTTTACTGGAGGGGATATGTTCAAATGCTACGTTCATGTGGGCCACCAAACGATGAATGAAAAATGGAAAAAGCTTGTATCTGAGCTATTGGATTTAAAAATGTCCATATGAGATCATGGAACTATAGGCAAAAAAACATGCACGTCTTATATCAATACATATGTGCAAGCATACAAGTATGCACACACATACCCGTTCATGCACACATACACACGCACATTTACATGAAACACACACACACACACACACACACACACACACACACACACACACACACACACACACACACACACACACACACACACACACACAAATGACGTGTGCATTGAGAGATGTAGTTTCAACATCACAATTCCACAAACACACACACAGACACACACATACACACACACCACACACACCACACACCACACACACACACACACACACACCACACACACACACACACACAACACACACACACACACACACACACACAAAACCAGCACCTAAAGAATATTGATCATGGTTTAACCATCAATTTTGTTGCACTTCAATGAGAATACAAAAGTTTAATTAATCAGCAATGTGATCACGGACACATCAATAACAAGACATATTACAACAATGAGACACCCTAAGGATTATACAAAAACACCAAAAGCTCCTCTTGATGGAAACAGACACAAGAAGATCATTGAAGATAAGAAAAAGACAAGCAACATTTATAGGCCATTTTATGAGGAAAGGAGAATCAGAGCACATGGTCACAACAGAAAAGCTGGAGGGAAAGAGAACACCAGGTAGACCCAGGGAGAAAATATTGGAAGGACTTGCAGAATGGCTGAGGAGAGAGAGAGAGTGGAAGATGTGTTTGCGGCGACAAGGGATAGATGCATATGGAGGGCCATGATCGCTAACGCCATGCGGCAGGGCACTTGATGATGATGACCAAAAGCTCTTCATCCCATAGCTAACAAGTCATTTTTGTTTTCTGTTTAAATATTCTGTCCCCAGTTGCGGCAGATCACTCTAGTTAACAATTTTTTTAAATGATAAATAAAAACATTCACATGACAAATAAAAGCATTTATATAAAAAGTAAATAAGGGAATGTATATGAAAACAAAAGCGTTTATATTAAAAAAAAAAAGTATTTATATGATAAATAAAAGCATTCACATGATAAATAGAGATATTTCATAAAAAAAATAATAAAAGCGTTTATAAGATAAATAAAAGCATTCATACGATAAAATAAAGGCATCTATACAAAAAATAAAAGTGTCTATATGATAAATAAAAGCATTCATCTGATCAATAAATAAAAGCATTCATAAATAAAGCACAGCACAGACCAGAGTATATAAAAGCAATTCCCTTTATTTACAGGTGTCAGGTACAGAGATTCAACAGTGTCACATAAAATCATAGCAGACAAAAGAAACAAAGAAACAAAGAAACAAAGAAACAAAAAACAAAAAACAAAAAACAAAGAACGTTCTAAAACAATCAAATACAATGTATTTCACTAAGCATGACTTATAACGCACAGAGATAAAGAGAGACAGTCAAGATGTTAGATTCATGGAGTTTTCAAAAACATTCTTTTTAGGATCATCGTTCCATTTTCTACACTACCTCAAAGGCCACAGAAGCCAGCACAGTTTTTACAATGCGAGCATTACGATGTCGATGAGGATGATAATCATGATACTATGGAGTTCTATCCAGATTTGAAACTGCGTGACAGGGCTGTACTCTACGCTTACTATCATTAATATATCCAGGCATCAACCAGGCCCGAGAAGTACAAACACCTGCAGCGCTGGTCAGAAGATTTGAGCAACACCCTCAAGACTCATGGACTTATAGTCACACGCAGTAAGCGAAAAGCGAAGAGAGAGAGAGATGGAAAGAAAGGCACTCAGTTATATTTTGCCACACAGGACAAAAATATTTAAACCAAAGAAGTCACTACATATACTGCAGCAATACCAGACCTATCAAGCAGAGCGAAGAGACAGATGGAAAGAAAGGTACTCCGTTATAGATCGCTACACAGGACAAAAACATTCAAACCAAAGAAGTCACTACATATACTGCAGCAATATCAGACCTGTCAAGCAGAGCGAAGAGACAGATGGAAAGAAAGGTACTCCATTATAGATCGCTAAATAGGACAAAAACATTCAAACCAAAGAAGTCACTACATATACTGCAGCAATATCAGACCTGTCAAGCAGAGCGAAGAGACAGATGGAAAGAAAGGTACTCCATTATAGATCGCTAAATAGGACAAAAACATTCAAACCAAAGAAGTCACTACATATACTGCAGCAATGTCAGACCTGTCAAGCAGACCGACAGACGACACAGCCGACTACGACTCCTCTGACCACCAAATTCTAAGGCAGTCGGCTGGAACTGGCAAAAAAATGGCAATTTCATTACCAGTTGTGGCCTGACCATGTCAAAAGATGAAGGAAGAAGCAGACTACGCTGTTCCATGTCAAATCAAAGAAAATCAAACAGGAACAGGCAGTCAAATGTGCTGTGTGTTTCCTGCATCCATCAAAAACTACAAACACAGAAACCACTTTCACTAAGAAACTTAAACCAACATCAAGCAGGGTTAATGTTAAGACATCCAATGCTGAATGCACACCAAGTGAAACTAGGACCTAATCAATATCAGGATAAGTGAAAGCAAAACAAAAGCTGAGACTTAATCAATATCAAGATGGGTTGGCACAGAACAAAAGCTGAGACTTAATCAATATCAAGATGGGTTGGCACAGAACAAAAGCTGAGACTTAATCGGTATTAAGATGGGTTGGCACAGAACAAAAGCTGAGACTTAATCAATATCAAGATGGGTTGGCACAGAACAAAAGCTGAGACTTAATCGGTATTAAGATGAGTCGACGCAGAACAAAAACTGAGATTTATCACAAAAACTGAGACTTATCAAAATCAAGATGGGTTAATGTCATGACATCCAATGTAAAATACACACACAATAACGATTGCCAACAGTAACAGGACAAGCCACAGCCAAAAACGATCTTTGACAAGTTCAATGCTATCAGCAGTTGTTCCACTTTGCAATAAGAAGAATGTCCTGCGGACATGATATGGTATGACTGAGTACATAAGCAGGCATGCATGCAAGCAAGTTCTGTCCACCGGGATCGTGCATCGTAAACCCTGCTAGCAAAGCAAAAACTTAACCCTTCGGTTTCCCTCATCGTATCCATCAGCTTCCTGCAGGAAGCTGGTGGAAAGGGTGAGGAAGTCAAAGGGTTAAGTTTTTGCAGTTGGTGGACAGGGTGCGGGAGTCAAAGGGTTAAACAGACATAAAATCACCATTAACAACAATAACAATTAATGAGTAAACAAACAACAACAACAAATTTACTATTACTAGCATTTACTACTACTAGTACAAACAAATATCCACAATCCAAATTCAATCATCTCATTTACTTTCACCTTATGTACTAGGATGAGCGGCCACATTTCACTGTTCAATCATTCTTTGTTCATCACATTTGTGAAACAAACCAGTCCTCTTTGTTTTTAATCCCCCGTTCAATCATTCTTTGTTCATCACATTTGTGAAACAAACCAGTCCTCTTTGTTCTTCAGTCCCTGTTCAATCATTCTTTGTTCATTACATCTGTGAACTAAACCAGTCCTCTTTGTTTTTCATCACCTTTTCAGTCATTCTTTGTTCATTATATCTGTGAAACAAACCAGTCTTAATTTTTCATTCACTGTTCAGTCATTCTTTGTTCTTTACATTTGTGAAATAAACCAGTCCTCTTTGTTTTCCATCCCTTGTTCAGTCATTTCTTTGTTCATTTACCTCATCCATCCATTAAACAAATCCTAAAAACAAACCAATCTCCACTGCTTACCTCATCCATAAATTAACCCTTTGATTTTCTTCTGCTTACCTCATCCATCAATTAACCCTTTGACTCCCGCACCCCACCTACCACCATGCTGCATTCTCAACCATGCTAGCAAAACAAAAACATAACCCTAAGATTCCGTCAGCCCATCCACCAGCTTCCTGCAGGGAGCTGGTGGATAGAGTTAGGGAATCAAAGGGTTAAGTTTTTGCAGTTGGTTGAAAGGTTTATGGGAGGCAAAGGGTTAAACAAATGCTAAAAACAAACCAATCTCCTCTGCTTACCTCATCCATCCATTAAACAAATCCTAATTTCTCACACAGACTAACTGTCCTAATTCATAACGTTTGTCACAATACCATCCCTTCCCCCAATCTGATTTTTATGTCTAATAATTACTGTGCAGTGTGTGTCAAATGAACCAGTTCGTCATGTTCCTAAAACAGACTTTGTTCATCATATCTGTCAACTTTGTTTCCTTTACAAGTGTGACTGCCCACGTTCAAGCAAACTGGAACCAGGAAAAAAAAAAGACACAAAAAAAGAATAAGAACAGGTATTTAATACAACCGGACAAGACAGGTGCAAATTTTCAGCCAACTGGCCTTTGTTAAGCGTAAGACCTGAAACAAACAAAGACCAGATACAAAAATAAGGAAAAAAGACTAAAACTTCCATACTGCTCCGTCCAGCGTGAGAAAAGGAATAAACTGATTCACACCGGACGGAGCAGCAGGGAAGTTTCAGTCTTCTCCAAATTTTTGTATCTAGTGTTTGTTTGTTTGTGATTTTACGCTTGACAAAGGCCAGTTGGCTAAAAAATTGCGCCTGTCTTGTCTAGTTGTATTAAATACGCGTTCTTATTCTTTTTTCGTGTTTTTTTCTGGTTCTCGTTTCCTTTGTCTGTCATCTTTCTTTAGATTTAGACATGTCTCTCTTGTCATGTTCCTTCAAACAAGTCTGCGGATGATTTATTTAATAAACACACACACACACACACACACACACACACACACACACACACACACACACACACACACACACACACACACACACACACACACAAATGATTCATCTAAAAGCACATATGTGAATAGATGTTAAAAGAAATAATGAACGAATGAACACACAAATGACGTCAGTTTCTCAGGTAGATTAATGATTAAACTGCTGACCAAACCAAACAAGTTCACCTCACACACAGAATACGTCATGTCCTGTGACATTCAACATCACCACCAACACACAAATAGTCACCTCACACACAGAATACGTCATGTCCTGTGACATTCAACATCCACCACCACACACACAAATCAGTCACCCACACACAGAATACGTCATGTCCTGTCACATTCAACATCACCACCAACACACAAATAGTCACCTCACACACAGAATACGTCATGTCCTCTGACATTCAACATCACCACCAACACACAAACAGTCACCTCACACACAGAATACATCATGTCCTGTCACATCAACATCACCACCAACCACACAAACAGTCACCTCACACACAGAATACATCATGTCCTGTCACATCCAACATCACCACCAACACACAAATAGTCACCTCACACACAGAATACGTCATGTCCTGTGACATTCAACATCACCACCAACGCACAAACAGTCACCCCACACACAGAAAACGTCATGTCCTGTGACATTCAACATCACCACCAACACACAAACAGTCACCTCACACACAGAATACGTCATGTCCTGTGACATTCAACATCACCACCAACACACAAACAGTCACCTCACACACAGAATACGTCATGTCCTGTGACATTCAACATCACCACCAACACACAAACAGTCACCTCACACACAGAATGCGTCATGTCCTGTCACATCCAACATCACCACCAACACACAAACAGTCACCTCACACACAGAATACGTCATGTCCTGTCACATCCAACATCACCACCAACACACAAATAGTCACCTCACACACAGAAAACGTCATGTCCTGTGACATTCAACATCACCACCAACACACAAATAGTCACCTCACACACAGAATACGTCATGTCCTGTGACATGCAACATCACCACCAACACACAAACAGTCACCTCACACACAGAATACGTCATGTCCTGTCATATCCAACATCACCACCAACACACAAACAGTCACCTCACACACAGAATACGTCATGTCCTGTCACATCCAACATCACCACCAACACACAAATAGTCACCTCACACACAGAATACGTCATGTTCTGTGACAGTCAACATCATCACCAACGCACAAACAGTCACCTCACACACAGAAAACGTCATGTCCTGTGACATTCAACATCACCACCAACACACAAACAGTCACCCCACACACAGAATACGTCATGTCCTGTGACATTCAACATCACCACCAACACACAAACAGTCACCTCACACACAGAATACGTCATGTCCTCTGACATTCAACATCACCACCAACACACAAACAGTCACCTCACACACAGAATACGTCATGTCCTCTGACATTCAACATCACCACCAACACACAAACAGTCACCTCACACACAGAATACGTCATGTCCTGTCACATCCAACATCACCACCAACACACAAACAGTCACCTCACACACAGAATACGTCATGTCCTGTGACATTCAACATCACCACCAACACACAAACAGTCACCTCACACACAGAATACGTCATGTCCTGTCACATCCAACATCACCACCAACACACAAATAGTCACCTCACACACAGAATACGTCATGTCCTGTCACATCCAACATCATCACCAACGCACAAACAGTCACCTCACACACAGAAAACGTCATGTCCTGTGACATTCAACATCACCACCAACACACAAACAGTCACCTCACACACAGAATACGTCATGTCCTGTCACATCCAACATCACCACCAACACACAAACAGTCACCTCACACACAGAAAACGTCATGTCCTCTGACATTCAACATCACCACCAACACACAAACAGTCACCTCACACATGTCATGTCCTGTCACATCCAACATCACCACCAACACACAAATAGTCACCTCACACACAGAATACGTCATGTTCTGTGACAGTCAACATCATCACCAACGCACAAACAGTCACCTCACACACAGAAAACGTCATGTCCTGTGACATTCAACATCACCACCACAACACACAAACAGTCACCTCACACACAGAATACGTCATGTCCTGTCACATCCAACATCACCACCAACACACAAACAACATCACCACCAACACACAAACAACATCACCACCAACACACAAACAACATCACCACCAACACACAAACAACATCACCACCAACACACAAACAGTCACCTCACACACAGAATACGTCATGTTCTGTGACATTCAACATCACCACCAACACACCAACAGTCACCTCACACACAGAATACGTCATGTCCTCTGACATTCAGCATCACTACCAACAAGACATAAACCTATCTCAACAACAACAACAAAAAACCCACGTCATATGCCTTTTATAACAGAAAAAAAATGTTATATATGTCTTACACAACAGTTTCTATTTGCTCAAAAATGTATTACTCCATGCGGATGATTAAACATTTGACTTCATTCACATTTATATGTATACACCCACACCATAAATGCCATGCGATAGAAGTTCAACGGAATCATTGTTATCATCACTGGACATTAAATACTGTTATTATCACTATACAGTAACCACTGTTATCAATCAGGTCAGCAGATGCCGTAAACGCAAGCATAAACCCTGAGAACTTTTCAGATCTGGAGATTCTGCATACCAGGCAATATAACACGAAATGTCTTGTTCATGCATAAATATTCTGATGACTTAAATATCGTGTATGTCATCAGCGGAATGGCTGTGATCTCTGACGCAGACTTCCAGAACACTTGGCACTATGTAGTTTTCTTTAAAATGGATTGTTTAAAACGAAAATGACATTTTGATTCTGATAAAAGCGTGACAACATTCTATTACACCGAGTTGACGGAAAGATCACAAACATTGTGGTCGAGACTAGTGAGTAAGTGGGGAGACTGAATCTTGCTTAATGCCAACGTCAAATACACCAAGAAGCCTTCTCGGTCATGAAAATTTTAATGAGGGCTTCTACGGCCATTAACCCTTTGACTCCAGCGCCCTATCCATCAACTGCAAAAACTTAACCCTTTGACTCCCTCACCCTATCCACCAGCTTCCTGCGGGAAGCTGGTGGATAGGGTGAGGGAGTCAAAGGGTTAAGTTTTTGCTTTTCTGTCATGGTTGACAATGCACAGCAGGATTCCAGTGGACAGGGTGCAGAAGTCAAGGGGTTAAAATGGCATAGAAAGTGGTGTTAAAAAAAAAAAAAAAAGAAAACAGGGAGAAAACAAAGGAAATCTCCCTAAGTGCAATGATCCTAAAAAAAAAATGTTTCAACCACACGGTCAAGTATTTTGCAGTTAGTATTGTCTTTTGCAATCACAAAGCTCATGCACATGTAAGACATGGTTAAGTTACGTGCTGTTAAAATAAAAGATTACACCAAAATATTGGTGGGGGGAATGCTACAATGCTGTACACAACAGTGGGAAAAACAACATGACAAACTGTGAAGTGTTCAATAATACAAAAACAAAATGCATATCAAAACTGCCAAAATTCCCGAACTGGGAGGAGGGGGGGGGTGGGGGTGGGGGTCAAGGGTCAACGGCTCCTGAAGCTAAACTCGAACTTCAAATAGCACAGCCTAATGCATCAGTTCATGAAAATTCAATTACAGTATTTCTAACACCTTCAAATTTAATCAAAGGACATAACTCTTGAGAATTATCTCCCATGTTGTATAGAACTTCTCAAATCTAACACAGTTTGCGCTACCCATTCAGCTAGCGTAATTCTCAAGAGTTATGTCCTTTGGTTATATTATAAAAATTCTCCCTGCTTCCCTCTTATTTCTTTGGTATTACCTTAAAATTTGTTTTCAACTCTACGATTCCCACACCATTTCCACCAGCTACAAAAAAACGAACCCTTTTACTCCCTCACTCTATCCACCACCTTCCTGCAGGAAGCTGGTAGATAGGGTGAGGAAGTCGAAGGGTTAGGTTTTTACATTGCTAGCATGGTTGACAATGTAGGCTGTGAGAGTCACGAGAGTTAAATCCTGCTGACACAGTCCTTCACTGAAATAAATAAATCTGCCTGATAAACTTTTAACTGCATCTATCTAGCCGAATCAATTGGGGCAGTTTCAGCATTCAACGCGTATTTTTTTTCTTCCATTATCTAAATAACTAAGTATGTGGACGTGAATTCCAATAAGACGTAATAACTCTGTGGGAACAAATAGAATGTCCTTGACAAAAAGAAGAAAATTTCAGACTGTGCATCAAATTTCTAAAATTTCCGAGTTCGTTCGAGAGGGATTCATCGTGCTCAGACAATTCCATATGCACTCCACACAAAACTGCCAGCAATTATCTGGCAGAGTCCCTAAGTGTGTGCAAAACCCTATGCACCGGCAAGGTCTTGAAATGGGGAAGGGAAAGACGGGACCTATGAAACACTAGGCTGACGCCACCACAATGATGGAAATATTGAAACGGGCAGTGGACAATGCTTCAAAAACATTTTTTACCCTTAGAATAATGCCCTATACAACAGGTGAAGCACTGTGCGATAAAGATTCTGATGAGACACAAATGACACGCAAATTTACGTTCTACTTCTAACCAATGACTGACAGGGTGAAGAAAATATGAGACACATTTTTCAAAATCTGCGTCAATGGATAATGGATTTTCAATGTCTTTATACATTTGTCGTTAATGTTTTTGTGTGTAATGACGATGCCAGTGTATTTTGGCCTCCATGAGATTCTGACCTCGCATCTTATATATAAAACAGTCAGGTAGACATAAAAATTGGTCAGGATGAAAAAGTCTGAAAATCTAGAGGTATCCAGACAAACTGTCAAAAGTCAGATCAAAATCTGAGCGACATGGGGTTACCTGACAGTCTAAAAACACACCTTTGTGGTGGTCAAAATCATGATTTTTTTCATTGAAAAGTGACAATAACAACCAACCACAACAATGAACAACATTTAATTCGAGCCACAACACCTCCACGTTTGGCATAATTAACCCTTTGACTATCGCACCCTATCCCACCGTCCAGACGTGCAGTGGCCGACACCAAACCCGGTGACGCCAACAGGTGAGATGGTGAGACAGGTGAGACCCCATCCCATCAGCTGCAGAAACTTAACCCTTTGACTCCCTCACTGTATCCACCAGTTTCCTCCAGGAAGCTGGTGGATAGGATGAGGGAGTCAAAGGGTTTAAGTTTTGCTTTGACAGCATGGTTGACAATGCAGATGCTGGTGGACAGGGTGCGGGAGTCAAAAAAGTTAACGTCAGTTTGACACATCAAGTATCTTACATGCTCAGCCACACTGATTTTTCTACTAATTCTACCCCCAGCTGCCAAGATACCCAGCCCCTACTTCTCCTGATTTGCTACACCATCATTGAATTGATCTCCCATGCTGACTATGGACACCATCATCTTTGCTTCGCTGACCGGTGCAAAAGAAAACGTTCCAAGGCCATGTATGCATAGGCCTGCCTAAAGAGACCCTGATATCGGGCTTCACAAAGTAGTGACTCATGCCATTCAATAATAACAATATTATATTATTACACTTATTATAAGTTGCCAAATCTCGAGTCAAGAATCAAACCAAGACGCACACTCTCATCATTCACCAAAGCGATCACCCAACAACGACCAGAACTCCAGAGCACAACACACGCAAACTGGGAGGGAGAAGATAGGGCAGTGGGGTGTGTGACCCCTGACCCAAGCCATCATTCTCCATCTTTCATACACACACGAAGATGCTGAGCTAGGGTACGCTCAAGCCTGTGAGGCAAGTGACCCTTGACCCAAGCTGTCATCCTGTCTCTTTCTCACACACACACACACACACACACACACATACACACACACACACACACACACACATACACACAGACAGAGCCACGCACGCAAACACAAGCACACATGTACACCCTGTTCCAACATATTCTCTCTTTTCCTCTTCTCTTTCCTCTTTCTTCTGTTATTCAATTTCTCTGTCACTCACTCTGTCTTCTTGTCTCTCACTTTTTTTTTGGGGGGGGGGGGGGGGGGGGGGGAACCAAGATCTAGAAAAGCATGAAGGCAAAACTGGGTTTGAAGGAGAGGTACCAGGGAAATAAACCTATCTCTCCAACATTTCTATGCCAGGGCAACCACATGAAAGCCCTGTTCTTCACAATTTTCAACTGCCATGTGATCTTTTAGCACACACAGGCCAGAAGGCACAAGGGTATCTCTCGTCTTTTTCTCTCAAGGTCAGAGAAGTTGTTAGAGAATAAATCGGCTTTGGATGTTCTGATATTTCTGATTGGGAAAAAAAAAAATTTTTGTTGGAAAACTGATGAGAAAACATAGGAAATCTGCACACACAAATAATCAGACAATTTCCATGCCTGGTCATGAGATTTGCTCACAACAAAAACATAAGAAACTAAAGGGTTAAGGGGCATGCTCCCTCACAAATATTTTCTCCTGGTTGAGATCTGTGTAATATGGGCATTTCTGGGCATCAAATGTGAACACACACACACACACACACACACACACACACACACACACACACACACATATATATATAGGTAGATACACAGATAGATACACAGATAGACAGACAGATACAGACATAGACAGCTGTATATATAGATCTAAATTTTTCAACATTTTGTACAGTTCAAAGTTAACAGAAAACATAGAAAACTGTATGTGGAAATTCTGCTTCATTTTAAAATTCTCAATTACCACTCATCTGACGACCACAAATCTCTTCTGTCAACAGATTAAGAGCTTTCAGAAAAAGGCTGTACTGCTATTATGAGCTTTTTATACGTAGGGACAGGGCCAAACATTTTTTTTTACAGGGACAGGGACCAACGTTACAAATTGTTTTCACAGGGACAAGGCTCAACATTAAAAAAAAATTTTCACAGGGACAGGGCCCAACATTACAACTTTTTTTTTACAGGGAGAGGAACCAAATTTTTTTTTCAAGGAGAGGGACCAACATTAATCTTTTTTCACAGGGAAAGGGCCCAACATTAAAAAAATTTTTTCACAGGGACAGGGCCCAACATAAAAAATTTCTTTTCACAGGGACAGGGCCCAACATTGAAAAATTCTTTTCACAGGGAGAGGGACCAACCTTAAATTTTTTTTTCAAGGGACATGGCCCAACATTAAAATTTTTTTTTCACAGGGAGAGGGACCAACATTAAAAAAATTGTATAAGGACCGGGCCTTACATTAAATAAAAATCATCTCACAGTGAAACACAACAACTAAGACAAATTATGGCAACCCTAATGAGTTAGTGTGCTGCATTCAAAGTTGCTTCAGTGCACGACCCTGCCTGAGTAACTATATACATTTTTGAAAAGCTGGGTCAGTGAATATAGGCGTCTGTATTATTTGAACGCGTAATATCTTTAAAATTCTGGATAAATAGAAATATGATTTTTTTTTGTCTCTTTCTGAGAATCCGAGGAACTGATTTTTTTTTCCAAGGAAACTCAGTCAATTTCTGCTGAAAATAGCAGATCTGAGGAGAATTCTAATGCCTGATGAAATTCTCAGAAATGTGTATAGGAGTATTTTCAACTTGGACATGAACACTATGCAGTCTTTTAAAAAGAAAGAGCTAAGATTCTCTCCCATTCTACAGGAGCAAACACGCACTGTAGCCAACAATGGGAAAATCTTACCTACACACTCACACACACACATACACACACACACACACACACACACACACACACACACACACACACACACACACACACACACACACACACACACACACACACAAAAGAACAACTATACAGTCTTTGGAAGTATTTTCCTTCCAAATTTGTGACAAATATCAATAAAATATTAATTTTTTCTTCTTCAAATTTCGAACAAATATCAATAAAATATACACTTCTGAAATGTATCAATAAAACCAAAAAAGATTTCAGTAAAGCTTGGACATTCACAGTCATGGCATACACTTGAATATAATGATATCATTAATCCCACAGTTTGATAAAAAAAGATGTTGTTAAACCCAATCAAATATACAAATATAAAACATCCACAGTTTAGTACTTGCACCAAACCACATCTCACCACCTTCCTTTCTCATCACTTTCTTCAACTTCATGATCTCACGACCACCACTGTTACTTCAAATTTTTACAAGTATCATCCAAAATCGCCATAAATTTTTCAAAAATTAATCATGATGTCTTCAGTTCCATTCATCAAAATGATCACCACCGATTTTCAAAACTCAACCATCAATACATCCAGTTTTCACCAATCAAAAAAACCCACACATCTTAAAAAAAAAAAAACTCTTGCTACATTCCGTTCTTCAAGCATGTCCAAAAATCATCACCACTGTATACAAAATCATCAAGCATCATTCTCATCCAGTTCCTTAACCAACCAACATCATCATCTACAATTTCCATCCATTTTCAAAAAAACATGCTCCACATGGCATCACGATAAATGGCTTCATTACCCCAGCCACAAACACCACACCAAATGCAACTTTCTTTCCATAAAAAGAAACAAATCGATCGTCGTCATAATTATTTACAAACTCTACCCGTTCTCTAGGAATTAAGCTTTTCACACAGCGTTGTTCTCGTCCGGTTTCTTCACGGCATCGCTCTTGACGATAAGCTCCTGTGCAGCGTCTGGATTCTCGTCTGAGACGGTGCTGGCTTCCCCTGACCGGCTCTCCACGTCGCTGATAATGTCTGGCAGTTTCTGCTTATGGGTCTCTGGCAACAGCATGAGCAGACCTCCGCCCACCAGCATCATGCAGCCAAACACCATCACAGGCACCAGTATCGTCGCACCCGCACCCTGTAACAAGTTCTGTTACTGTTACTGCTCAACAAGAACCAGAAAAACACACTCAAAAAACTAGAATCAAAATGTTTACTTAAAATAACAAGACAAGACAGGTGTGAATTTTTGAACGACCGGTCTTTGCCAAGCGTGGATTTAAGAAAGCGAAAAGCAGATATCAAACATTTGTTTCGGATTTTTTACTGGTAAGTGTTTACTGGTTTGACGCCAACCAGAGGCATAGGGGCCATATAAGTGCTGAAAATGTATCACAAACTAACACACACATACACAACATGCAACACAGACACAATACACACATACACATGCGTACACACTCATAATCATGCACACACACACATACAAAAACACACACATACATTACACACACACACACACACACACACACAACACACATACACATACACACACACATGACACACATACATACACACACACACATAAAATGACACACATACATACACACACATACATAAACACACACCCAAAAGATCTGTCACCAGTCATGTGTAAATGTTATGTCAAATTCTTAGTTAACAAACCATAAAATCCTGTAACCAGGCATATCATCATGTGCCCTGCCACATGGCAATGGCAATCATGGCCTTCCACTAAATCTGTCTTTTGTCGCTGCATGTACTTCTCAGATTGAGGCAGCCGAGATGTGGTTTCTGAGAAGGATGTTGAGAGTTCCATGGACAGCAAAGAAAACAAACGAGACAGTCTTGATGGAGGCAGACACAAGTAGATCATTCATAAGGAAGATTAGGAAAAGACAAGCAACATTTATAGGCCATTTTATGAGGAAAGGGGAATTGGAACACCTGGTCACAATGGGAAAGCTGGAGGGAAAGAGAGCACCGGGTAGACCCAGAGAGAAGATGCTAGACGGACTTGCAGAGTGGCTAGGGACAAGGAGGAAGAGATGCTTGAGGCAACAAGAGATAGAGACAGATGGAAGTCCACAATCGCCAACGCCATGCGGCAAGGCACCTGATGATGATGATGATGATAGCCAGGGAAATTCAAGGTAGGCTGTGATGATGATGTACTTCTCCCAACCTGTCTGTCTTCACCTACTTCCTAAGTCCAGGCATATATGAATATAATTTCAAATCCTTTCTGTACCAAAGTCTAAGATCCTTAACCAGGCACAAATGTTAGGATATCAAGCACACATCTTATGTCAAATACTTCTGTAGCAAACTCCGATTTCCAGTAACCATACAAGTACAGTGGTACCCCCAAGTCGAATGCATTCCAAGTCGAATTTTCCCATGTCAAACGAAAAATTCAGCAAAATTTCACCTCCCTTGTCGAATCTCACTCCCATCTTGAATGTCTGGCAACAAAGCCAGGACCTGAGGCGTGCGCTGCCCGCCAGTCCCGCTCACTCCCCCATGCCGTGCACATCATCCTCTGTTGTTGCTGGCATTTTTTTTTTGCATTTCTTCTTCAAATTAGCCCTCATTATGGCTCCCAAGAAAGTGCAAAGTATTAGTATTTAAGTCTATTTCTGCTTTATTTAAGTCTATTTAAGTCTATTTCTGCTTGTCATTGTACTTATATTGCAGTTATCTGGCCACAGGGCACAACTGAAACCCATAAAAATGTAAAATAGATATGGGGATTTTGGGGCCTGGAACGAATTAATACTTTTTACTTTAATTTTAATGGGAAAAATTGCCTCCCAACTAGAATATTCTCAAGTCGAATGGCCCAAGGAACCAATCAGATTCGACTTGGGGGGCACCACTGTAGTATGAATGTTGTGTCATTTGACCCTTTAGTTTTCTTACCAGCTGGTTGATCACAGGTGCCAGGACACCTCCCAGTCGGGCACAGAATAGACATGTCCCCATGCCAATGTTTCTGAGAGGAAAAAAAAAAAAAAGCTCAGTTAAAATCACAGTTTAACAAATAAAAAATATATGGTGCTACACACACACACACACACACACACACACACACACACACACACACACACACACACACACACACACATACACACACAACACACACACATACACACACACACACACACACACACACTCACACACACACACATACACACACACACACACACATATATATATATATATACTCACACACACAAACACACACACACCATCATCATTGTCATATAATGTAGCAACTGTAGTGACATATCAAAAATTGTGTACAACTCAACTTGATAACCAGAGTTAAGGTTGTTAAAATGCAAAGATTAAATGAAAAATTGAAAAACAATTAAAGAGTGAACAATTGTAACTGAAAAATTGAGCTGAAAAAAAAAAACACACACACACACACACACACACACACACACACACACACACACACACACACACACCACACACACATATGTACGCATGCATGAGACCCTCTCATTAAATATTCCCACAGCAAGCCCAAAATAATTAATATACATAAATAGTGTAAAAAAAGTACGATTTTTTTTGGATAAATCGACAATTCAAAATCTATACATACATCAATGCGTGTACGGTAAAACAGACTAAATAGTTATTGTTGTAGTTGAAAAACTAAGCAGAAAATTCACACACAAACACACACACAGACACACACACAGACACACACACAGACACACACGCACACACACAGACATACATACATACATACACACACACACAGAGACATACATACATACATACACACACACACACAAACACACACAACACACATACACAAACACACATACACACACACAAACACAACACACACACACACACAACACACATACACACACACACACACACACACACACACACACACACACACACACACACAACACATACACACACACACACACACACACACACACACACACACACACACAACACAAACTAACACACACACACAAACACTAACACACTAACACACATACACACACCTGATGACCGTCGGGTATAACTCAGTTGTGTACACAAAGATCATGGAGAACAGACCAGCCATAAAGAAACGTCCAATGATGGCAAAGACAGTCGTCACATGTTTCAGATTCTCATGTGCTGTAACATGATTCACGTCAAACTATACTTGATTCATTCACACAGTGATAATCTTGTCTGAATCAAAACATCGCACAAATGGACACTGTCATTTACATATAACCTTTAACCCATTCCTCCTCCTCCTCCTCCACTTCTTCTTTCTCCCCTCCTCCTCTTCCTCCTCCTCCTTCTTCTCCTTCTTTTTCTTCTTCTGCTTTTTCTCCTTCTCCTCCTCCTCCTTCTCTTCCTCCTCCTTCTTCTTTTTCTCCTTCTTCTCCTCCTCCTTCTCCTTTTCCTCCTCCTTCTTCTCATCCTCCTTTTTCTTCTCCTCCTCCTCCTTCTCCTTCTTCTCCTCCTCCTTTTTCTTCTTCTCCTCCTCCTCCTTCTTCTTCTCCTTCTTCCCATCCTCCTTCTTTTTCTTCTCCTCCTCCTCCTTTTCCTCCTCCTTCTCCTCCTACTCCTTCTCCTCCTCCTCCCTTAAATGCATATACTGTCAGTGGGGTGCTGCACCAAAGAACTGTTCACCAGATTGCTCCAGCTATGTCCGTTGTGTGCCAAAGCCTGGGTCTCTGCCAATGGTTTCTATGTCCATTCCACAATGCTGTGAGGTCACCATTTTTTTCTGTCTTCCCCTATGTCACCCTCACTTAACAGTTCTCTGGAGGACTGATTGAGCAAGGCCACTGGATCTTGTTATATGGTCATACCTGGAGGACTGATTCAGCAAGGCCACTGGATCTTGTTATGTGGTCATACCTGGAGGACTGATTCAGCAAGGCCACTGGATCTTGTTATATGGTCATACCTGGAGGACTGATTCAGCAAGGCCACTGGATCTTGTTATGTGGTCATACCTGGAGGACTGATTCAGCAAGGCCACTGGATCTTGTTATGTGGCCATACCTGGAGGACTGATTCAGCAAGGCCACTGGATCTTGTTATGTGGCCATACCTGGAGGACTGATTCAGCAAGG
>JAPXFY010000025.1:9295431-9312931 GCA_030674185.1 Monoplex corrugatus | reverse complement strand
ACTTCCTGTTTCTCAAGAGAGATAATGTCTCCTTGCTCAGAATGATTCCTATGTGCACTAAATTCACAGGTGCCATGTGATGGAGATGATCCAAAATGATTAATGGCTCAAGCTTAAGCCTGCACATAAACCCATGAGCTGGCCAGATTGTGAGGTCCTATCTAGTCTATGGGTTCTGAATCTTATATTAGTATTTGTATCAGTATGTCACTGGAACTATCTTGGCTATATTGTAATGATGTGTGCATCTATGTATCTCAGCTTAAAACTAATGATAATAAATAAATATAACAAATAAATAAATAAATAAATAAGCAGATATAACAAAAATGAAAAAAAGACTGAATGAAAGCACAACTAGCCATTACGTATAAACTTGTCTCACATCACAGAAAGCATTCCCCCGCCCCCAACAAATTAATACTACACAAAGCCTCCACTACTTATCAACATGATAATATCTTCTTGATCAAATATCTCCAGTCTATCTTCCACCTCTGAGGGGAAAAAAGGTAGACAAACAAATAAACAGAAAATAAAAAACAACAGACAACAACAACACACACACACACACACAAAACACACACACACACACACACACACACCCCACACACACACACATACATACACACACACACACACATACCACACACACACACACACACACACACACACACACACACACACACACACACACACACACACACACACACACACACACATACACACACACACACACACACACACACACACACACACACACACAATACACACACACACATGTATGTACACAAGCATACATCCACACTCATACCCACACATCACAATGCACGAAAACAATACAATGAATCATACAAGTAAACAAATCACAACATGAGTAAACAAAACAAAGCTAAAAAATCAAAATAAAATAAAACATAACAAAGCAAAACGGGAAAAAAACACCAAAAAGTAGAACAAGAACACTGTCAATTATGCAATTATGACTACCCTCAAGGACACAAAATGAACAAAGACATAAAATTCAGCAAGCAATCATTTTCATAAATAACTGAGAAATGTTCAAACAGTCAAGTTTAACTCTTTGACGACAGGCTACTTCGATTGAAGTAACAGCTGAGCTCTCTCTGAGGACGGGTTACTTCGATCATAGTAACAGACGGTCTAGGGTATATAACTCCCTCTACTTTTGTTATGCTAATGATTTAGTAGTTGGCAGTTGCTTCCCATGTGGAGGGAACTTCCGTTGAATGCTTCAGCTACGTTTTGCCGGTTTCTTTGTCTAAAATTGATGGAAAATGGCTCAAAGGCGACAGTTCTCAGTGATTTCACTGTGGCAGCCCTAGGCCAGCAGGAGAGCTCAGCTGTGGCAAGTGCAGTCACAACAGAGTTAAACAGATATGCGCACACACACATACACACACACATCCACACGGGTGCATGCATGCACATACACACACACACAAACACACACAAACTGGCCTTCTCACAGCCCCCATCTTAACATCATTGTTGTTCTGGTGGTGTCAATATAGGATTAGATAACTCCCCCTTCCCCCACTTCCATGGGATGGTTATCTCTGTCGGCCATATCACCTGAGGTGGGTGCAGATGTAAAAACTAAACCAAACCAACACACACAAACGATAGATCAATACGAATCAGTATCCCCCTTCATCTCCTCACCCTCTACTCCCCCTGTCTTAACATGTCCATGAACACAGAAAAAAACACAAAAGTGGCCAAAGTCGATCACTGACCAAACATAGAACAGGAGGCAGGTGCGAATACGTAGACGAGGGGTCTTGAAGAGGTGCAGAAAATGGAACTGTTGCTGCGAGACCCCCGCCAGTTTGTCCGTCTCCTTCGTCAACACCTCCCAGACTTCCGTAGGAAACGGGATCTTGTTGAACGACGACATCTTCTTCACCAACTTTTCTGCCTGATCCACTCGACACTTCAACAGTAGCCATCTGAGAGACTCTGGTATAATGCTGGAAACAAACAAATGATCATGCTGGCATGAAGATGAAACCTTTATGGCAAGACTGTATAGCAAGGTTCAGGAACTTTAAAGTAAAGTAAAACAGTCATCGTGGTGTAGTGGTTAGCGCAATGGACTACAAACTGGGGGGCTGTGGGTTCCAATCCCCATCAGTCCTTTCAAAATCGTAGCGGGAATTTTCAGCTCCAACCCAAAGTTAAGCATGCTATGGGCTTATCAGTAAGACTGGGACCACGCAGTCAAGTCTCATCCACTTCACAGATGAGTCACTGTCGGTCGGTGTCACTCAAATCTTCATGCCAACACCACAGGTGTATGTATCTCTCAGGCCTGGCTGATGCCAGGATATGTTATTATAATAAGCGTAGAGTACTGCCTGTCATGCGATTTCAATCCTAGACAGAACTCCAAAGCATCATAATTATCATCTTCATCGTTTATCATCACCATCATAGCATTGTAAAATCTGTCCCATAAAGGTGATGTGCAGAATGGGGATGAAAAAAAAAATGTGAGCACAAGAAATGATCCTAACAACAACAAAAAAAGAAAACACACTTTAACCCTTTGACTCCCGCACCCCTTCACCCTGTCCACTAACATCCTGCATCGTCAACCATGCTAGCAAAGCAAAAACTTAATCCTTTGATTTCCTAATCCTATCCACCACCTTCCTGCAGGAAGCTGGTGGACAGAGTGAGGGAGTCAAAGGGTTAAGTTTCTGCAGTTGGTAGATAGGTGTGTGAGTCAAAGGGTAAAACATCATGATTACATCCCCATTGTAATCATCACGGTGGGTAGCACTGTATAAAAATAGTTCCAAGACTCTGTTAGCGTTAAAGCAGAAGAGAAACCAAACATGAAGGAAAAAGACAGACGTGGAGGAGGGAAGGTGTAGGGGGGGTGGGGGTGGGAAGGAGGGGGATCTTTGGTTTTCCGTTTTCTCACAATGCTCGCGGCAATGCTCAGATAGCTCCACATGCATCAACGGTATATATTCATATATTCTTTTTGGGGGGGGTCACAGTGGATTTACTGTATGCAATTCAGGCTACTCTTCCTTTGAGAGTATGTCACCCCAGTGCAAAAGCCACCCAAAGACCTCAGGCTACTCTCCCTTTGAAAGTATGTCACCCCGGTGCAAAACAAAGCCACCCAAAGAACTATGCTACTCTCCCTTCGAGAGAGTATGTCACCCCAGTGCAAAGCCACCCAAAGAACTCAAGCTACTCTCCCTTTGAGAGTATGTCACCCAGAGCAAATCAAAGCCACACAAAGAACTCAGGCTACTCTCCCTTTGAGAGTATGTCACCCAGTGCAAAGCCAAGCTGCCCAAAGAACTCGGGCTACTCTCCCTTTGAGAGTATGTCACCCCAGTGCAAAGCCAGGCTGCCAAAAGAACTAGGCTACTCTCCCTTTGAGAGTATGTCACCTCCAGTGCAAAGCAAAGCCACCCAAAGAACTCCGGCTACTCTCCCTTTGAGAGAATGTCACCCCAGTACAAAGCCACACAAACGAACTAGGCTACTCACCCTTTGAGAGTATGTCACCCCCGTGCAAAGCCACCCAAAAACTCAGGCTACTCTCCTTTTGAGAGTACATCACCCCAGTGCAAAGCCACCCAGGTGGTGGTGGTGGTGGTGGAGGTGGTGGTGGTGGTGGTAGTGGTGGTTTTATTTTTGTTTGTTCGGTTTTTCCTTTTACTAAACTTCAGAAAGGCAAGAAGGCTAACTGGCCCTCAAGGCGAGGGATCTGAGAAATCAACCCTGTCTCTGCAATGTTTTTTGCAAAATGGTGACTGAATCCACATCAAACATTACAAAACTGTGCACAGACCCTATACACTGGTAAAGCGTTATGGTTCTACTTAACTTATGCATTTTATGATTTGTTTCAGTTTTTGTTGGTGGTGGTGATGGAGGATCAGGGGGTGGGGGGGGGGGGGGTTGTTGGGTTTCTTTTTCTGGAAAGGGAAAAATGGTGGATCATTTTGAGGGGATTTTTGAGGGGATTTCATGAGCTTTTTTTCCCTGGGAGGGTGGGAGGGAGGGACAGGGAGGGCCCAAACTACATTTACAATTCCCAAAATACACTTACAGTTATGAAATTCAGACATTTTTTTTAAAAAAACGTTCTCATTCTTTCTTTTTTTTGCCTGTATTTCTATTGTTCAATGACAGGATTTTTTTCCTACAGAAAGTTGCCTAGGGTAACACATCTGTTGCCAGGGGATCTTTAACCTGAGCTGAGTGCGTACTGCAAAATGGGACATTGCTTTACTACCTTGTGTTAAAGACCAGCATCCAGACCTCCACTCAACATGCAGAATCAAACTCGGGATCTCTCATACCCTAGGCGGGCACGTTAACCGCTATGCCACCAATCCACCTACCAGATGTAGAAGAAAGCCAGAACGCTGGGGAGGCTGATGGCGATCTGGAGGTGGCGCCAGTCAGGCAGAAGGTAGGCCAGGCCAGACAGGGCCATGAAGGTGGCCCCCCAGAAGCTCTCAATGATGGCCCCTACCATCGGGCGCTGACTAGGCACAAAAAATTCCATGGCCAGCACGTACGTGGAGGTTTGCAAACCCTGAGCAAATTATACAGACCATGATAATATGTTACAGTTTATAACCTGCAACAATAGTTATAACAGAAATGATAATACTGATTACGCTGATTATAGCAATGACAAAATAGAAATGATAATACTGATATAGCAATGACAAAACAGAAATGATAATACTGATATAGCAATGACAAAACAGAAATGATAATACTGATCATAGCAATGACAAAACAGAAATGATAATACTGATTATAGCAATGACAAAATAGAAATGATAATACTGATTATAGCAATGACAAAACAGAAATGATAATACTGATTATAGCAATGACAAAACAGAAATGATAATTCTGATTATAGCAATGACAATACAGAAATGATAATACTGATTACAGCAATGACAAAACAGAAATGATCGTTGAGGAAGTTTTAACGAATGAGGGGCAGACATAATGACTACCGTACTAAACACGTCTCTCAGTAAAATAGCTACTCACTTGCGTAGCTTTCATCGGCGATCCGGCCCACTTCTTCAGCGCAACTGCTGGGTTGAGAACTGGCTTCAGTGCGCACCGCCGTGAGCGAACAAGCGCGCGCGCACACACACACACACACACACACACACACACACACACACACACACACACACCCCACACACACACACACACACACAAAAGAAACAGACGCCAACCAGAAAACACCTCACCTGCATAAGCATGCCCTGCACAAAACGCAGCAAGACGAACACGATGTAGGATGGAGCAAACGCTATCCCCAGGCCCACCCCCACGGGCAGGTACAGCGTCAGCAGCAGGATGGGTCGACGCCCCAGGGTGTCCGACAGAAAGCCGAAGAGGAGGCCCCCCAGCATGACCCCCCCAAAGTACACCGTGGTGGCCAGGCTGGCCAGGCGTTTGTCCTCACACACCAGGTCCCACTGAACAAATCAAGACACAAGGTTATATGTGACCCGCTCTGACTAAAGGTACAATAAGTCGGTGAGGCCTTCCCGCTGCTGTGGCCTGAAAACTCTGAACAGGGACAATAAGTTGATTTTGAGTTTTCTGCATTTTCATGCACTATAACCACTTTTACACCATGTCCTAACACAATAAAGTCAAATTCAATCGATAAGTATCATTTTTGTGTGTTTTAATGTTTTCTTCTCCTTTCAAAATATTCACAAGTTCCGTAACATTTTGGTGATTAAAGCACGCTTTTCTTAAATTTATTTTTCTTGTTGTTGTTCTGGATGGATGGACAATTAAGTAAACATGGGAAGTATGGAATTTCAGCTGACCTTGGTTGATATTTAATGCTTGTTGCTAAGGAGTTTCTGACAATACCTTTTCAATTCAGCCCTATTCTCTCCAACAGTTTTTCTCAAAATGGCTGACTGGACCCCTCTCATCTTTGAAAGCCCATAACTTTTTTGTTTTTGTAACCTGAAACTCAACTCTAGTACCATTTGAAAGCTGAGATTCTAAACTTTATAGTGATACCAAAACCTAAAAATGCCTAAACTGAGACTTATTGTGCCTTTTGTGAGAATGGGTCACATATATTAGTTCTGTTAGCATGAAGGGTTTTCTAACCAAGCCATCAAAGATGACAACATCTTAAAAAATAAGTTTTCATATCAGTATTACTATCATCATCATTATTAGTATCTGTTGTTGTTGTTATTATTATTGTTGTTGTTCTTGTTATAACAATTCATTATAATTATTATTATACATTTCCTGAACCCCCTTTCTCTGAATCCCCCTTACTTTCTTCCAACCCGTTTCTGAGGACTTTATTAAGAAAATCATCATGAAATCTGGCATTAAAACCTGTGAACTTGACCCATTGCCAGCTTCTTTTCTCACCCATTGTCTCGATACTCTTCTCCCTCACATCACCAATATCATTAACCATTCCCTCTCAACTGGCTCCTTTCCTTCTTCTTTCAAGTCAGCAATTGTAAGACCTCTTCTAAAAAAGACGACTCTTGACCCTGAGAAATTTGAAAAACTATAGACCTGTGTCAAATCTTCCTTTTCTTTCCAAGGTCTTAGAGAAAGTTGTTCTTGACCAGCTGTTAAACCACCTTCATTTCAATAACCTTGTCTATTCCCTTCAGTCTGCTTACCGTTCTGGACATAGTACCGAAACTGCTCTTCTCAAAATCTGCAACGACTTATTGACTACTCTCTGACTCTAACAACGTATCACTTTGACTCTCTGTGCATATCTGGCTGCTTTGACACTGTTGACCACTCCATACCTCTCTCACATGCAGAATCAACTCTTGGGATCTCTGATACCCTAGGACTGGTTCACGTTAAGCATCACCAATCGACTACAATGTAGATTAGTCCAACCTGGGTCTGATCTTCTAAGTGCGCCATGTCAGGCAAGGAGGCCACCAGAAGGGCATGATTGGGCCCCCCAAAAGCTTCAATATGCCCCTACCATCGGCCTACTAGCACAATGTCCTGCCAGCACGTACTGAGTTTGCAAAACCCTGGCAATTACAGACATGATAATATTTAATTATCCGATGCACAATCAGTTATAACAGATGATAATACTGACTTACCCTGATTATACAATGACAAAAGAAAATAATCTGTATAGCAATGACCAGATGAAACTGATTTAGCAATGACGAAAACAGACATGAAATTGAATGCAATGACAAATCCAGAAATGATAATACTGATCATCAAGACAAAACAAAATGATAATACTGATTTAACCCATGTCAAATAAATGTTGACATCAACTGACAACAAATATAATACTGATTATAGCATGACAAACAGGATGATAACTCTGTTATCAATACAACAGATGATAACTATTACCAGCAATGACAAACAGAATGTCGTTGGGGGTTTTACTGAATGAGGCGAATATGACTATCCGACACACGTCCTCTCAGTAAAATACAAAGCTCACTTGCGTAGTTCTCATCGCGTCCGATTTTTAGCAATGCTTTTTTCTGCGTCCCGCCTGCCCCCTCCACACTCATCACACACAACCACAACAAGTCACAAACATCACACCGACACCATCTCACACTCAACCACAACTACAACCAGGACGCCAACCAGACACTTGCTACATTCCCTCACAACGGCAACGCCTGTTAGAGGCAAAGACCCAAAGATACACTACACAGATTGCGCCCCGGGTGTCACAGAACCAAGAGGTCCCTTCCAGCATGACTCACCCAAAGTACATCCTGTGCGCCAGGCTCCAGCTTTGTCCTCACAACCGTCCACTAAAAATCGCCAAGTTATATACCCGCTCACTAAAGGTACATAGTCGGGAGCGCTTCGTGCTGTGGCCTAAAGCTCAACAACAATAAGTTGATTTAGTTTTCCTGCATTTTATGAACTATAACCACTTTTACACCATGTCCACACAATAAACGTCAAATTCAATCAAAATCATTTGTGTTTTTAAATGTTAATCTTCTGCCTCAATTCACCATGTAATTTTGGTGATGACCTTTTAATATTGTCTTAGTGTAAATGTGACAATTAGAAAATGATTGCAATTCAGCTGATTGGTTGATATTTTGTTGTTGTGAGTTTCTGCTATTTTCGATTAGCCTATTGTGGTGTTTTCTCAATGGCGTGCTGTGTGTATCTTGAAGCCATAACTTTTTGTTTTTGTCCTGAAACTCACTAGCATAATTTGAAAGGGTCTAAACTTTATATGATACCAAAATAAAAATCTAAACTAGACTTATTTGTATTTGTAAATTATATATTATTTTTAGGGGTTTTTCCACATCAAAGATGACAACATCTTAAAAAATAAGTTTCATATCCATATTACTATCAAACAGTCAATATCTGTTATGTATGTTTTATTGTTGTTGTTCTATAAACAGTCAAAATTTATAAGGTAATAATTATTATCATCATTCCCCATTATTAAAATAAGACTACATCATTATTATTATAATATATCATTATATCATTATTATTATCATCATCATCACAACATTTTAATATTAATATATTTATATTCCATATTACCATCAAGACAGCACATCTTAAAAATAAGTCTTCATATCAATATTACTACCATCATCATCAAATCATCATCATCATCATCCATCATCATTATTATGTTTAAAGCCCAGTTCTGTCAACATGAAGACTTTCATGACCTTGCCATCAAAAAAGATGACAACTGAAAAAAAAGAGACACTGTTACATTTGCGACTTAATTGCTTGCTTACTTAAACACATATGCAAACATACTTACACACACACAAGCACACACATCCATACAAATACACACTCACCTCTGTTACAATGCTGTTTTCACCAAACTGGGGACTGTACTGCCACTGCCCAGACTGACAGGGGACAGTGATGTTCTCCCCTGTTTCCAAATATAGCTCTGACGAGCATTTTCCTCCCCTCTCGCTCAACACCGTCCAATTCCCGTACCTGGAAAACAGAGGACGTGTAAATGAAAACCCAGCACATACGATTCCGAACTGACGTCAGAAATGTCGCTGTCCCTGTCGGTAGAGAAGTGGCCACATCTCATTGGCTTTCAGTTTCAAGCGACAGCGTCACTGACATCCGCTCAATGAGCAGAGCCAATGAGCAGATCTTTGGAATTGTGACTCTCCAGCCACAATGGCATCGTGTTCCCTCATTGGCACATGACCTCTGAAGGCTCCATTCACAATGTACAGGTCAGTAATACACTATAATACAGTGACCAAAAACCAGAAAACAAGATGCAGACAACACAGGAAATGTCTTGAAGTCAGAATAAATACATGTAATCCCTGAACATGTCTATAGGCCAGAATAAAGCAATCAAAGAATATGTCTATAGGCCAGAATAAAGCAATCAAAGAATATGTCTATAGGCCAGAATAAATAAAGAATATGTCTATACCAATAAGCAATCACAGGACATGTTTATAGGCCAGAATAAAGCAATGATATGTCAGAATAAAGCAATCAAAGCACATGTCTATAGGCCAGAATAAAGCAATGACAGCACACTATAGGCCAGAATAAAGCAATGACATGTCTATAGGCCAGAATAAAGCAATGATAGGACATGTCTATAGGCCAGAATAAACAATTTCTATAGCCAGAATAAAGCAATCACAGGACATGTCTATAGGCCAGAATAAAGCAATGACAGGACATGTCTATAAGCCAGAATAAAGCAATCACAGGACATGTCTATAGGCCAGAATAAAGCAATCACAGGACATGTCTACAGGCCAGAATAAAGCAATCACAGGACATGTCTATAGGCCAGAATAAAGCAATCAAAGAATATGTCTATAGGCCAGAATAAAGCAATGACAGAACATGTCTATAGGCCAGAATAAAGCAATCACAGGACATGTCTATAGGCCAGAATAAAGCAATGACAGGACATGTCTATAGGCCAGAATAAAGCAATGACAGGACATGTCTATAGGCCAGAATAAAGCAATGACAGCACATGTCTATAGGCCAGAATAAAGCAATGACATGTCTACAGGCCAGAATAAAGCAATGACAGGACATGTCTATAGGCAGAATAAAGCAATGACAGAACATGTCTATAGGCCAGAATAAAACAATGACAGGACATGTCTATAGGCCAGAATAAAGCAATGACAGGACATGTCTACAGACCAGAATAAAGCAATGACAGGACATGTCTACAGACCAGAAATAAAGCAATGACAGGACATGTCCATAAGCCAGAATAAAGCAATGACAGGACATGTCTATAGGCCAGAATAAAGCAATCACAGGACATGTCTATAGGCCAGAATAAAGCAATCACAGGACATGTCTATATGTCAGAATAAAGCAATGACAGGACATGTCTATAGGCCAGAATAAAGCAATGACAGGACATGTCTATAGGCCAGAATAAAGCAATCACAGGACATGTCTATATGCCAGAATAAAGCAATGACAGGACATGTCTATAGGCCAGAATAAAGCAATGACAGGACATGTCTATAGGCCAGAATAAAGCAATGACAGGACAGGTCTACAGACCAGAATAAAGCAATGACAGGACATGTCTACAGACCAGAATAAAGCAATGACAGGACATGTCTATAAGCCAGAATAAAGCAATGACAGGACATGTCTATAGGCCAGAATAAAGCAATCACAGGACATGTCTATAGGCCAGAATAAAGCAATGACAGGACATGTCTATAGGCCAGAATAAAGCAATGACAGGACATGTCTATAAGCCAGAATAAAGCAATGACAGGACATGTCTATATGCCAGAATAAAGCAATGACAGACATGTCTACAGGCCAGAATAAAGCAATGACAGGACATGTCTATAGGCCAGAATAAAGCAATGACAGGACATGTCTACAGACCAGAATAAAGCAATGACAGGACATGTCTACAGACCAGAATAAAGCAATGACAGGACATGTCCATAAGCCAGAATAAAGCAATCACAGGACATGTCTATAGGCCAGAATAAAGCAATCACAGGACATGTCTATAGGCCAGAATAAAGCAATGACAGGACATGTCTATATGGCCAGAATAAAGCAATGACAGGACATGTCTATATGCCAGAATAAAGCAATGACAGGACATGTCTATAGGCCAGAATAAAGCAATGACAGGACATGTCTAAGGCCAGAATAAAGCAATGACAGGACATGTCTACAGACCAGAATAAAGCAATGACAGGACATGTCTATAGGCCAGAATAAAGCAATGACAGACATGTCTATATGTCAGAATAAAGCAATGACAGGACATGTCTATAGGCCAGAATAAAGCAATGACATGTCTACAGACCAGAATAAAGCAATGACAGGACATGTCTATAGGCCAGAATAAAGCAATGACAGGACATGTCTATATTCAGAATAAAGCAATGACAGGAATGTCTATAGGCCAGAATAAAGCAATGACAGACATGTCTATAGGCCAGAATAAAGCAATGACAGGCATGTCTATAGGCCAGAATAAAGCAATGACAGGACATGTCTATAGGCCAGAATAAAGCAATGACAGGACATGTCTATAGGTCAGAATAAAGCAATGACAGGACATGTCTATAGGCCAGAATAAAGCAATGACAGAACATGTCTATATGCCAGAATAAAGCAATGACAGCACATGTCTAAGCCAGAATAAAGCAATGACAGGACATGTCTATAGGCCAGAATAAAGCAATGACAGAACATGTCTATATGCCAGAATAAAGCAATGAATTAACATGTCTATATCTCAGAATAAAACAATGAATTAACATGTCTAAATACCAGAATAAAGCAATGAATTAACATGTCTATATACCAGAATAAAGCAATGAATTAACATGTCTATAGGCCAGAATAAAGCAATGAATTAACATGTCTATAGGCCAGAATAAAGCAATGAATTAACATGTCTATAGGCCAGAATAAAGCAATGAATTAACATGTCTATAGGCCAGATGCTTGCTGTCACAGTAACCGACTTTCGATTGTCTATTCATTTAACTACAATGTTGTTTTGTAACGTTTATTTCAATACAACCTTGTTTAGAAAATACCACTGGAAGCAAATGTAGCTATCACATTTCCAACATTCCATGTTGAGGCTAAGCTGGATTTTTTACTTCAACAACAGCTGCTTTTTCACACGCACCAGCACACACGCACGCACCAGCACACACACCACACACACACACACACCGCACGCACACACACACACACTCACACTCTAACACACACGCACACACACACACACATGCACACACACACTCTCTCTCTTTCTCTCTCTCTCTCTCACACACACATACAGTGATACACACACACACACACACACACACACACACACACACACACACACACAACACTCAGAGAGACAAACACACTCACACTCAGAGAGACACACACACTCTCACACACACATACAACCACCCACACACACTCTCTCTCTCTCTCTCATTTCTCTCTCTCTTTCTCTCACACACACACATACACAAACATGCATGCACACACACACCTCTCTCTCTCTCTCTCTCTCACTCCCACACACACACACACACACACACACACACACACACACACACACATACACACACACACATATGCAAACACACACACACACATGTATGCTGGCACACGCACACACATACAATACACAGAAACACACACACACACATGTACACACACACACACACAACTACACAGTAACACACACACACACACATGTATGCTGCACACGCACGCAGCACACACACACACAGACACACACACACACACACACATACACCTACACAGAAATACACACACACACACACATTCTCCCCCCCCCCCCCCCCCCCCGCTATAGACAACTGCACAGGTGGCTGTGCTAAACTGAAGGTTAAGGAGGGAAGCAGTAATGTTTCCATTCCATTTTCATAACCCTCTGTCAACAGTCCTGGAAGACTTATCAGCTAAAACTAAAAGACAGGCACATTCACCTAATCATAATTCAACGTCCACAGTATATCAGTGTCACTGTCAGTCAAACTAACTGTAACTGTGTTTTCATATTGGTCCGAGAGTGTGTGACTCAGGTTCTGTTTCATTAACCCTTTGACTCCTGCACCCTGTCCACCAGCATCCCGCACTGTCAGTTATGCTAGCAAAGCAAAAACCATAACCCTCTGACTCCCTCACCCTATCCACCAGTTTCCTGCAGGATGCTGGTGGATAGGGTGAGGGAGTCAAATGAAAGTGTGCATGTGTGTGCATATAGGACACAAAATCAATCCAAAAGTATCGCCGTATCTTGTCTAGCGAACGTGTGATGAAGCACACTGGACTCTTTGTGGTAAGACAGGGGTTTGGTCGTTGTTCAAAAAGGATCCATCGCACTCGACAATTCCATATGTGCTCCTCCCAAATCTGCCAGCAATCATCAGGCAGACTCCCTGAGCCTGAACAAAAAATCCCACATACTGGAAGGTCTGGAAATGGGGAGGTGGCACAGAGGAAAAGAAGAAGGGATCTATGACACACAAAGCTGACACCACCAGAATACAGAGAAGGGATCTATGACACACAAAGCTGACACCACCAGAATATAGAGAGGGGATCTATGACACACAAAGCTGACACCACCAGAATATAGAGAGGGATCTATGACACACAAAGCTGACACCACCAGAATATAGAGAGGGGATCTATGACACACAAAGCTGACACCACCAGAATATAGAGAGGGATCTATGACACACAAAGCTGACACCACCAGAATATAGAGAGGGGATCTATGACACACAAAGCTGACACCACCAGAATATAGAGAGGGATCTATGACACACAAAGCTGACACCACCAGAATATAGAGAGGGGATCTATGACACACAAAGCTGACACCACCAGAATATAGAGAAGGGATCTATGACACACAAAGCTGACACCACCAGAATATAGAGAAGGGATCTATGACACACAAAGCTGACACCACCAGAATAATAGAGAAGGGATCTATGACACACAAAGCTGACACCACCAGAATATAGAGAGGGATCTATGACACACAAAGCTGACACCACCGAATATAGAGAAGGTGATCTATGACACACAAAGCTGACACCACCAGAAAATAGAGAAGTGATCTATGACACACAAAGCTGACATCCACCAGAATATAGAGAAGTGATCTATGACACACAAAGCTGACACCACCAGAATAAGAGAGGGATCTATGACACACAAAGCTGACACCACCAGAATATAGAGAAGTGATCTATGACACACAAAGCTGACACCACCAGAATATAGAGAAGGATCTATGACACACAAAGCTGACACCACCAGAATATAGAGAAGGATCTATGACACACAAAGCTGACACCACCAGAATATAGAGAGGGATCTATGACACACAAAGCTGACACCACCAGAATATAGAGAAGTGATCTATGACACACAAAGCTGACACCACCAAATATAGAGAAGGGATCTATGACACACAAAGCTGACACCACCAGAATATAGAGAAGGGATCAAATGACACACAAAGCTGACACCACCAGAATATAGAGAAGTGATCTATGACACACAAAGCTGACACCACCAGAATATAGAGAGGGGATCTATGACACACAAAGCTGACACCACCAGAATATAGAGAGGGATCTATGACACACAAAGCTGACACCACCAAATATAGAGAGGGATCTATGACACACAAAGCTGACACCACCAGAATATAGAGAAGTGATCTATGACACACAAAGCTGACACCACCAGAATATAGAGAAGGGATCTATGACACACAAAGCTGACACCACCAGAATATAGAGAAGGGATCTATGACACACAAAGCTGACACCACCAGAATATAGAGAAGGATCTATGACACACAAAGCTGACACCACCAGAATATAGAGAAGGGATCTATGACACACAAAGCTGACACCACCAGAATATAGAGAAGGGATCTATGACACACAAAGCTGACACCACCAGAATATAGAAAGGGATCTATGACACACAAAGCTGACACCACCAGAATATAGAGAAGGTGATCTATGACACACAAAGCTGACACCACCAGAATATAGAGAAGGATCTATGACACACAAAGCTGACACCACCAGAATATAGAGAAGGGATCTATGACACACAAAGCTGACACCACCAGAATATAGAGAAGTGATCTATGACACACAAAGCTGACACCACCAGAATATAGAGAGGGGATCTATGACACACAAAGCTGACACCACCAGAATATAGAGAAGGGATCTATGACACACAAAGCTGACACCACCAGAATATAGAGAAGGGATCTATGACACACAAAGCTGACACCACCAGAATATAGAGAAGGGATCTATGACACACAAAGCTGACACCACCAGAATAAGAGAAGGGATCTATGACACACAAAGCTGACACCACCAGAATATAGAGAAGGTGATCTATGACACACAAAGCTGACACCACCAGAATATAGAGAAGGGATCTATGACACACAAAGCTGACACACACCAGAATATAGAGAAGGGATCTATGACACACAAAGCTGACACCACCAGAATATAGAGAAGGGATCTATGACACACAAAGCTGACACCACCAGAATATAGAGAAGGGATCTATGACACACAAAGCTGACACCACCAGAATATAGAGAAGGGATCTATGACACACAAAGCTGACACCACCAGAATATAGAGAGGGGATCTATGACACACAAGCTGACACCACCAGAATATAAGAAGGGATCTATGACACACAAAGCTGACACCACCAGAAATAGAGAAGGGGATCTATGACACACAAAGCTGACACCACCAGAAATATAGAAGGGGATCTATGACACACAAAGCTGACACCACCAGAATATAGAGAAGGGATCTATGACACACAAAGCTGACACCACCAGAATATAGAGAAGTGATCTATGACACACAAAGCTGACACCACCAGAATATAGAGAAGTGATCTATGACACACAAAGCTGACACCACCAGAATATAGAGAAGTGATCTATGACACACAAAGCTGACACCACCAGAATATAGAGAAGTGATCTATGACACACAAAGCTGACACCACCAGAATATAGAGAAGGGATCTATGACACACAAAGCTGACACCACCAGAATATAGAGAAGTGATCTATGACACACAAAGCTGACACCACCAGAATATAGAGAAGGGATCTATGACACACAAAGCTGACACCACCAGAATATAGAGAAGGGATCTATGACACACAAAGCTGACACCACCAGAATATAGAGAAGGGATCTATGACACACAAAGCTGACACCACCAGAATATAGAGAAGGGATCTATGACACACAAAGCTGACACCACCAGAATATAGAGAAGGGATCTATGACACACAAAGCTGACACCACCAGAATATAGAGAAGTGATCTATGACACACAAAGCTGACACCACCAGAATATAGAGAAGGGATCTATGACACACAAAGCTGACACCACCAGAATATAGAGAAGGGATCTATGACACACAAAGCTGACACCACCAGAATATAGAGAAGGGATCTATGACACACAAAGCTGACACCACCAGAATACAGAGAAGGGATCTATGACACACAAAGCTGACACCACCAGAATATAGAGAAGGATCTATGACACACAAAGCTGACACCACCAGAATATAGAGAAGGGATCTATGACACACAAAGCTGACACCACCAGAATACAGAGAAGGGATCTATGACACACAAAGCTGACACCACCAGAATATAGAGAAGGGATCTATGACACACAAAGCTGACACCACCAGAATATAGAGAAGTGATCTATGACACACAAAGCTGACACCACCAGAATATAGAGAAGGGATCTATGACACACAAAGCTGACACCACCAGAATATAGAAAGGGATCTATGACACACAAAGCTGACATCACCAGAATAAGAGAAGGGATCTATGACACACAAAGCTGACATCACCAGAATATAGAGAAGTGATCTATGACACACAAAGCTGACACTCACCAGAATATGGAGAAGGATCTATGACAACACACAAAAGCTGACACCACACAGAATAAAGAGAAGGGATCTATGACACACAAAGCTGACACCACCAGAATACAGAGAAGTGATCTATGACACACAAAGCTGACACCACCAGAATATAGAGAAGTGATCTATGACACACAAAGCTGACACCACCAGAATATAGAGAAGGATCTATGACACACAAAGCTGACACCACCAGAATATGGAGAAGGGATCTATGACACACAAAGCTGACACCACCAGAATATGGAGAAGGGATCTATGACACACAAAGCTGACACCACCAGAATATGAGAAGGGATCTATGACACACAAAGCTGACACCACCAGAATATAGAGAAGTGATCTATGACACACAAAGCTGACACCACCGAAGAAATCTATGAACAAGGAAAGAATGGGGATATATGACAC
>JAPXFY010000025.1:9275431-9290431 GCA_030674185.1 Monoplex corrugatus | reverse complement strand
CAATGAACAAATAAAATTATCTTCAATGGGTAAACGAAATTATCTTCAGTTAGTAAACAAAATTATCTTCATTGCGTAAATAAATTACCTTCGACACAAACGAAACAAATGAGGGAACAAAATCAAGGAGTCACTCAATCAACAATTACAAAAAAGGAAAATACAAAACTGAACAGAAAGCATTCCTTATTTAAGTCATTTGCTGAGTCAGTGAAAGATTATACATATATAATATATCTATAACACACACACACACACACACACACACACACACACACACACACACACACACACACACACACACACACACACACACACACACACACACACACACACACACATATATGCTACTTCTAAATGACCCTCTGTGAGAACTGATTGTGTGTTGGTAGTGTTATACTTGCAGAGAAGCCAAATCACTGTCTGCAGCAATCAATACCTCATACTTTTAAATATTCCCTTCTCCATTAAGGACAATCCTCATTGTAACTCTGTCTGTCTGTCTGTCTGTCTGTCTGTCTGTCTGTCTCTCTCTCTCTCCCTCTCTTTCTCTCTGTCTCTCTCTTCTGTCTGCAGCAATCAATACCTCAAACTTTTAACAATTTAAGCACAATCGGTATTTGTAACTCTGTCTATCTGTCTGTCTGTCTGTCTGTCTGTCTGTCTGTGTCCGTCCTTTTCTCTCTCTCTCTCTCTCTCTCTCTCTCTCCTCTCTCTCCTCTCTCTCTTCTTCTCTGTCTGTCTGTCTGTCTGTCTGTCTCTCCCTCTATCTCTCCCTCTATCTTGCTCTCTGTCTCTCTGTCTCTCTTCTGTCTGCAGCAATCAGTACCTCAGACGTTCAGTCATCTCTGAATTAAGGACAATCAGTCATAGTAACTCTGTCTGTCTGTCTGTCTGTCTGTCTCTCCCTCCCCCCTCTCTATCCCTCCATGCTCTCTCTCTTTTACACACACACACACACACACACACACACACACATACACACACACACACACACACACACACAACACACACATACACACACACACACACTACACACACACACATCACCACACAAACAATTTCACAACACACACACACAAAACACAACACTCAACACACACACAACACAACACACACACAACAAACACACACACACACACAAAACACACACACACACACACACACACACACACACACAACAACACATACACACACACAACACACACACACACATTCTCACTCATCTCTCCTCTCATCCTCATCTCATCTCTCTCTCTCTCTCTCTCTCGCACAACCACACTCACAACACACACACCACACACACACACACACACACACACACACACACAACACCACACAACACACACACACACACACACACACAAACACACACACACACACACACAAACACACACACACACACACACACACACACACACACACACACACACACACACACAACACACACACACACACACACACACACACACACACACACACACACACACAACACACACACACACACACACACACAAAGGACACAGCACAAAACCTCGAAGCCACACACACACAAAATAATTTATCCAGCTCTTGTGGCTGTGACATATTATCTACAGAGAGTTAAATGTATTAACCCTTTGACTCCCACACCCTGTCCACCAGCATCCTGCACTGCTAACCATGCTAGCAAAGCAAAAAACTTAACCCTTCGACTCCCTCGCCCTGCCTACCAGCTTCCTACAGGATGCTGGAAGACAGGGTGATGTGGTCAAAGGGAGAAGCTGGTGGATATGGTGAGGGAGTCAAACGGTTAAATTTTTGCAGTTGATGGATAGGGTGCAGGAGTCAAAGGGTTAAGCTTTTGCAGCTGATGGATAGGGTGCAGCAGTCAAAGGGTTAACATCACCATATGAGGCCACTGACAGAAGGTGACTCAACTCTGCCGTTTGGCCATTTCGGTGATCAAAAGTACACAAAAATGAACCACATGTTGTCATATAGCAAGACAAGACAAGACAATACATGTCTAAGTCTCAACCTGTCTTGTCTTGTTGTCTTGCCTTTTTATCTGTTTGGTACATCAGACACACGTTCTGATTCATGCTTAGTGTAATTCTTGTTCCTATTTCAGCATTTGCATGAACGCTGACATTTGGTCACTTTGATTAACATTTGAGTGATGTTCAAATGCGGCCACTATGATTCAACAGGACTTTACCTAGTACCTATCATCAACAGCAGTCTGGTTTTGTGGTGGTTGTTTGTGGTGGTTGTTGTAGCTGTTGCGGTGTCTTTGCTTGGTTTACATGTTATTGTTATTGTTGTTTAAAGCCCAGCCGACTGCCTAGAGCCATACCAAGGCTATAACCATTTCAAAATATACAATACTTCAACAGCAAAAAAAGGAAAAGAAAATTAAGTACACATAGTACATATATTACAAACATTCACATACATAAGTACACGCATTCGCGCACATAATCTCAGGAGATGCCCCTGGCATTGACCACTCGATCCAATTTATCACACAGGGGATAAAATTTACAAAACACACCTAAATACAGATTTAAACATAACTAAGGACACTAAAGCATGTAAAAACAAGCCTAAATTATCTAAAATTGCTTCTGCAATTCTCATTTCCCTAGAGCTAAAACTAGTAAAAGGTGGCATAGAAAATAGGATATAAAAAAAAAAAGTGAGCACAAAGGTAACCACTCTGAGTGCAATGATCCTAAACAAAAATAATAAATAAAATAAATAAAACAAGAAGAAAAAGATAAATAACACTGCATTGCTAAATTCCCAGTTGCCGCTCTGCTTACCAAGTGCTGGTGTAAAAATAAACCCTGACCTGTGTACCATCTGACAACTTGCCAATGCAATTCATGCATTTTAAAACAAACACATGAAGTGAGGAATGGACAACACAGTGAAATGCACACCTCCAATGACAGCCTGTCGACAGACTTCACGCACACACACACACGTGACACAGTAACCCTTCAACTCCCTTACACCACACATCAGGGCGAGACAGTACAGATGAAAGAAAACTGGTGGAAGCTGGCTGACAGGATGTGAGAGTAAAAGCGTTAGGGCACTGATGGACTGTGATGGAAAGGGCGAGAAGTGAAAGGGTTAGGGCATTGATGGACTGTGATGGAAAGGGCGAGGAAGTGAAAGGGTTAAAAGCTGACTAAAGTAATGGATAAGGTCAGGGAATGAAAGGGTGATGGAATCTGTTGGTTTAGTCATAGCTCTTGTGTGTGTGTGTGTGATGTGTGTGTGTGTGTGTGTGTGTGTGTGTGTGTGTGTGTGTGTCACTGTGTGTGTGTGTGTGTCACTGTGTGTGTGTGTGTGTGTGTGTGTCACTGTGTGTGTGTGTGTGTGTGTGTGTGTGTGTGTGTGTGTGTGTGTGTGTGTCACTGTGTGTGTGTGTGTGTGTGTGTGTGTCACTGTGTGTGTGTGTGTGTGTGGTGTGTGTATGTAAGTGTGTGTGTGTTGTGTGTGTGTGTGTGTGTGTGTGTGTGTGTGTGTGTGTGTGTGTGTGTGTGTGTTCGTTCGTTCATTCGTTGCTTGATTTAACGTGTGTGTGTGTGTGTGTGTGTGTGTGTGTGTGTGTGTGTGTGTGTGTGTGTGTGGTGTGTGTAAGTGTGTAAGTGTGTGTGTATGTAAGTGTGTGTGCATGTGTGTGTTGTGTGTATGTGTTATATGTCACATAATGTGTGTATATGTGTGAGTGTGCATGTAGTTTGTCTGTATGTGTGTGTGTGTGTGTGTATGTGTGTGTATGTTACTTAGTATGTGTGTGTGTGTGTATAAAGAAAAGAGTGTGTGTGTGTGTGTGCATGTGTGTGTGTGGGGGGGGGGTTTTCTAAGAAATCCTGCTTATGAAAAAAAGGTTAAAACAAACAAGCAAGTCAGTAAACAAATAAATAATAGTAATAATGACTTCCTGTACAACCTGATAGATATAATATTTCCTCAAATTTAGTCATGAAAACACAAATTTGGGATAGAAAATCAGGAAAGAATCAAATGATAAAGATAATGTTTTCCTCAAATTTAATCATAAAACAAAAATTTGGGTTAAAAAAAAATCAGGAAAAAATCAAATGATAAAGATAATGTTTTCCTCAAATTTAATCATAAAACAAAAATTTGGGGTAAAAAAAAATCAGGAAAAAATCAAATGATAAAGATATTTTCCTCAAATTTAGTCACGAAAACACAAATTTGGGGTAAAAAATCAGGGAAAAAATCAAATGATAACGATAATGTTTTCCTCAAATTTAATCATGAAAAAAATTTGGGCTAAAAAAATCACGAAAGAATCAAATGATAAAGATAATATTTTCCTCATGAAAACAAAGTTGTCAAAATAATTTTACAGACACAGATCCAATACACATGAGAAAAGTGTACTGCTGTATGTACTGCCACATTAAAATGGCTATTTTCATTATCATTTCACACAGTGATAACTTTCCTAGAAAGTGAAACTGCCAAAGTGATAGCTTTCCTAGAAAGTGAACCTGCCTACACAACACTTGTGACTATATCCTTGCATTATAAGGATTTACTACTATTCATTTATTTTATAACTCTGCGCCATGCTTAAATTTAAAGACATGGAGCCAATAACAAAAATGAGAAAAGCATACTGCCGCAATAAAATCACCGTTTTCATTAGCTTTACACTAACAGAAAGTAAAACCACCAACACAACACGTACACGTGCCTTTGTACCCTTCACTGAACAATGAAAGGATTTGCTATATTTATAATTCATTCTATTCACGACGACAACAGTTTAAATTCTAAAATTTAATACTTACATTCTCTTAGTCTGCGAGACGAAGCCTGAAACCGGGAATATCACTTTGCGTTCGGGTAAAACCACCAAAAACCTTCCGCTTTATATATAAGAGTGGGAGCTAAAAATAGCACTGACTCGATCTGCAGAAACAACTTTCAAGGTTTCGAATTTTCCCGTTTATATTTTTGCTGTTTATGCAACATTCGTCGACCGGACTTGTCAGTGCTTGTCTATGACACACTGTGACAAAGATGGCTTAAAATAACTCGGAACAACAGCTTTGGTTGGTTGAAACTCTGGCACCAAGATTTCGCAATTTTCGATCATCGAAACTCAATTCCACTCATCAACACTGATTATGGTTTCTCACGCAATCCAATGTCAAAGTCCAGGCTGGTGTGACCGGCTTACCGGGATCGTAACAAAAACGAACTCCTCTCCATCCGTTGACGCGAACAAGCAACCGACTCTACATCACCTGACTTGGCAGCACCCTTTCACAATTGAAAACTAGTCGATTGTTCGTATCGATTTTGTTGACGACCGGCCACCCGTGTTGTAGCAATTAACGCCGAGACCGTGGCTGTCCGTGGCTACTGGGCGGCATGCCAGCTTGCCCGTCGCCATGTGTATTAAAGAAAGAGCACTCTTGTTCCGACTGTAAAACATTCAATCTTACTGGAGTCGTTTCCCGTGGACCGTTCATCCTTTCCCAAGACCACGTGCGATTTTAATTTCGATTTACATAGCTATCCACAAATGCGCTTTCGATTTACGTAGCTATCCACAAATGCGCGACATAAAAAATACATTCTAAAACGCAAGGCAAATTCATTTTCAACAGTAACAACAGCAATAACAGTATCAATGATAACAGCAGCAATAATAATAATAATGATAACAGCATGTTTTTGTTTATCATCATCATCAGGTGCCTTGCCACATGGCGTTGGCGATTATGGACTTCCATCTGTCTCTATCTCTTGTTGCTTCAAGCATCTCTTCCACCCTCCTTGTCTTCAGCCACTCTGCAAGTCCGTCTAGTATCTTCTCCCTGGGTCTACCCGGTGCTCTCCTTCCCTCCAGCTTTCCAGTTGTGACCAGGTGTTCCAAATCCCCTTTCCTCATAAAATGGCCTATGAATGTTTCCTGCCTTTTCCTAATCTTCCTCATGAATGATCTGCTTGTGTCTGCCTCCATCAAGACTGTCTCGTTTGTTTTCTTTGCTGTCCATGGAACTCTCAACATCCTTCTCAGAAACCACATCTCAGCTGCTTCAATCTTGTTCTGGCTTTGCTTGTTGACTGTCCACGCCTCGCAACCGTACAACAGTATTGGTTCTATATAACATTTAAGAACTCTCTTCCTGATGTTAATTGATAGGCTGTTTAGTTCCAACCCCTTACCTTTGTTTTCTATTTCTAGTATATTCACAAGGATTTGTAGGTCCCTTTCAAAAATGTTTTTGTTATTAACCAGAAACATCCGAGGGTGCTGAATGGGACCCAGAGCCACAATGCCTCACCACTCTCCGGACAGTCACCTCCCAAGCTCCCGACACCACACGATAGCCATTTCATCAAGCAAAGGGGGGCTGTCCATGTTCTGCATCACCCATTCGGACCCAGTCATCAATTATCTTTTTTTACAAACTTAATGGCAAGGTGGGGAGATGACAAACCCCGGGACATAGCCGCACAGTACGCACCAACCAGGTCCAGCCCAGCTACCAGACCAACAGAGAATGAAAGAGCTCTCTCTTGCCTTATTGTGGGCCTTCATCCCTCTATTGGGTAGCCCGCCCAGCCACCAAAAAAGACTATACAAAACCTATTAGGTCTACAAAGTGTGAGCAAAGGCTGCATATGGGAACAGGAAAATACAAAACAGAATAAGAGCGCATGTTTAAAACAACACAACACACCATAATATGACGCGATACACCATACCACAACACACAATATCACAATGAAAACACAACACAACACACCATACCATAACACACAAAACAACACACAACGCCACGCAGTGCAGCATACCACACTACATAATACTCAACACAATACGACACACCACAACATAATGTGAAACAACCCAGTACTATCAGGAACCAGAAAGAAAAAAAAAAGCACGAAAAAGGAATAAGAACGCGTATTTAATGCAACCAGACAAGACAGGCGCAAATTTTCGGCCAACCGGCCTTTATCAAGCGTAAGATCACAAACAAACAAACACCAGATACAAAAATTAGGAGAAAAAGACTGAAACTTCCCTGCTGCTCCGTCTAATGTGAGAAAAGGAATAAACTGACTGAAACTTGTTTTGGATCCAGTATTATCAATTTCACTTTCAATTTCTCAAGATGGCGTCCCCACGCTTGGAAGATATGGCATATGCGTTGACACCACAGATTTTATGTGATGGGTAAGATCCAAAATGATCATGGCATAAGCCCTACACCTGCATATTATAAGCTCTATGCACTGGGAAGATCTTGGGGTCATCATCATCATCATCATCATCATCATCACTATGTACCCTGCCGCTTGGCGCTGGCGATCATGGTCGTCCAAACGAATCTATCCTTTGTCGCTGCGAGTACATATCCCACCCTCTCTGTCCTCAGCCATCCTGGAAATGCGTCCAATATTTTCTCCCTGGGTCTACCTGCTGTTCTCTTTCCCTCCAGCTTTCCTGTCGTGACCAAGTGCTCTAATTTCTCTTTCCTTGTAAAATGTCCTATATATGTTGCTAGTCTTTTCCTAATCTTCCTTATCAATGAGAGAAAGAGAGAGAGATAGAGACAGAGAGAAAGAGAGAGAGTTATCAGTCGAAGAAATACATTTGAAAAGATAAAGAGAGACACACAGAGAGACAGAGACAGAGACAGAGAGACAGACAGAGAGACAAAGCCAGAGAGAGAAGACAGAGACAGGGAAAGAGCGAGACAGAGTTATCAGTCAAAAAAATACATTTGAAGAGAGAGAGACAGAGAGAGATAGAGAGAGACAGAAACAGACAGACAGAGACAGAAAGAGATACACAGAGACAGACAGACAGACAGAGAGAGACAGAAACAGGGAGAAAGCGAAAGAGAGAGAGAGAGAGAGACAGACAGACAGACGGACAGACAGACGGACAGACAGACAGACAGAGACAGACAGAGAGTTAACGTAGCGACATGGACACCCTACTCACACAAGGCAGCCTACTCTGTCCTCTGCTAAAAAGACTCTCAGTATCCCCACCTCTCTCTTTAAATACTCTCACACTCCCACGGTCCACATGTCTCTCTTCTAATTCAATTTACATGTCCATGATAGAACAGAAGCCTTGAGCAGGTGTGAATTGTTTTCCAGCGAAAGTTAAGTTCTTTGCGGAGAAGGAGGGGTGGGGGGCGGTTGTGTGTGCGTGTGGGTGGGTGGGTGAGTGGGGGTTGATGTATGTTTGTGTGGGGAGGGGGGTTGTGTGTTTGTGCGCGTGTGTGTGTGTGGGTGGGGGGTGTGTGGATGTGTGAGTGTGGAGGTATGGGTTGTGTGTGTGTGTGTGTGTGTGTGTGTGTGTGTGTGTGTGCGTGCGGTGTGGATGTGTGGGGGGAGGGACAGAGGGTTGTGTGTGTGTGTGTATGTATGTGTGTGGGGATGTGTGTGGATGTGTGAGTGTGGGGGTATGGGTTATGTGTGTATGTGTGTGTAATGTGTGTGTGTGTGTGTGTTGTGTGTATGTGTGTGTGTATGTGTGTGTGTGTGTGTGTGAGATGTGTATGGAAGGGGAGATGGGCGTTGTGTGTATGTTTATGTGTGTGTGTGTGTTTATATGTGTGCGTGCATGTGTGTACGTATACATACACGCATACATACATACATACATACATACGTATGTATATATATATATATATAATATATATAATATATATATCTTGTGTGTGATGTGTGGGGGGGGGGGAGGGAGAAGAGTTGTGTGTGTGATGTGTGTACGTGTGTGTCAGGTCGGATAGATGTATCCGCTACTGGTAACCTGGAACCCAGTACTACCTGTCACAGGGTCGAATTGCTGGCGACTAAACCAGCACCCCCACCAGTCCTTTCAGGAGGATGGTGAGGAGGGTGGCTAGAAACCCTGGTGGAAATAAATTAGATCCATCAAAGGGCGCCAGCTCTGGAGAGCTACCCACGGCCATCTAGATAAGGGAGTAAACCCTGACAGTAAATCCGGTGTGGGGCCCCTAAGGCGGTTGGATGGCAAACTGTCACTTTCCGGCAGCTCCTGCGGCCGCGTTGGCACCAAAACGTAACAGCCCTGCTGTTCCTTTGGATCTGTCAGCGAGGTGGAGAGGGGGACAAGTTGCACGGGCAACAGCCTGTCTTCCATATTACACTGCCCAGGCTTACATCCGTGCATTCATCCACAAACACTCTGCACCTACGACCTGGAGAGGACACTCCAGCCTCGCTACTAACACTAGTGTCGGCACAACACGGGAAGCAACAGATACCGGTGATAAGTCATTGCTCAACTGGCGTAGAGCTGACGCCAGGGATTGCTTTTGACGGTGGGAGAGACTTTCGTGTCTTACTGGACAGCTACCGCCCGCCTAAGCTGGGCAGCTCCCAGCCAGTTAGGTGCTCTCCCGCCACGACCTGCCTTCTTCATTGGGTGCATGAAGATTAGGAGAAAATCTGACAAGCAGGTCGTTAATTACCGCACCAGGCAAAAAGAAAAATTCAAATTCAAGAAACGGATCAGGAAAAGGATCAGCAGAGAAACTGGGCTGTTGGAATGTCCGAACAATGATGCCTGGGCTCTCCCAAGATCTGCAAGACATCAGCGACGCCAGAAAGACCGCCGTCATAAACAGCGAGCTAAAGAGGCTCAATGTGGACATTGCCACTCTGCAGGAAACACGGCTGGCTGACTCAGGAACACTAAAGGAAAGGGACTACACCTTCTTCTGGCAAGGAAAGAGTTCTGATGCCCCAAGAGAGTATGGAGTAGGCTTTGCAGTAAGGAACAGCCTGCTGAACATGATTGAACCAGGCAGCGGCGGTTCAGAGCAACTCTTGACTCTCCGCCTCAACACCACCGAAGGCTATGTCACTCTCATCAGCGTTTATGCCCCAACTCTGTCCGCCTCTCCAGACGCCAAGGATGAGTTCTACAAAAATCTTGCATCAACCATAAGGAACATCCCCAGGACAAAACAACTTGTTCTCCTGGGTGACTTCAACGCCAGAGTGGGTGCAGACAATGACTCATGGCCCTCCTGCCTCGGTTCCTTTGGAGTGGGGAAAATGAATGAGAATGGACAGCGACTGCTTGAGTTTTGTGCCTGCCATGAACTGTGCATCGCCAACTCCTTCTTCAAGATGAAGCCTCAACACAAAGTCTCCTGGAGGCACCCCCGCTCAAAACATTGGCACCAACTGGATTTGATCCTAGTAAGACGTGCCGCTATCAAAAACGTTCTCCACACTCGCTCTTATCACAGCGCAGACTGCGACACAGACCACTCTCTGGTATGTTGCAAGATCAGGCTACAACCAAAGAAGTTCCACTGCTCAAAGAAACAAGGGAACCCTCGCATTGGTGTCAGCAAGATCTCTCAGCCAGATCTTGTAGAACAGTTCGCAGAGGCCTTTGAGAGAGAATACGATGCATTGCAGCCTGCCACAGAGAGATGGGAAACGCTACGAGACACCATGCACCGTATTGCTATGGCCACCTTTGGGAAGAAAACTGTGAAGTCCCACGACTGGTTTGAGGCCAAATCATCAGAGATGACTCCCACTGTTGAGGCCAAGCGCGCTGCACTCACCAAGTATAAGCGGTCACCCAGTGAGAAGAACCTGCAAATCCTCAGGGCTGCCAGAAGTAAGGTTCAGCTTAACGCCAGGCGCTGCGCAAACGAGTACTGGACAGAGCTCAGCGAGTGCTGCTGAAAGAGGCAACATCCGAGGAATGTATGATGGCATCAAGAAGGCACTGGGTCCAACACAGAGCAAGATCGCCCCCCTCAAATCCTCCACTGGGGAAGTAATTAGCAATCCTAGCCAACAGATGGAAAGATGGGCGGAACACAACTCCGACCTCTACTCCACACAGACCATGGTGTCCCCCTCAGCCCTCGATGCCATCAAGTGCATGCCGGTAATGGAAGAACTTGACGCAGAGCCAACTGCGGATGAACTCAGCAAGGCCATTGATAGCCTGGCATCAGGCAAGGCACCTGGCAACGACAGAATTCCCCCAGACCTCATCAAGCACTGCAAGACTTCTCTTCTGCACCCTTTGCACGCAGTCCTCTGTCAGTGTTGGAATGAGGGAGCTGTACCACAGGACATGAGGGACGCCAAGATCGTCACCCTGTACAAAAACAAAGGCGAAAGGAGCGACTGCAACAACTACAGAGGTATCTCGCTCCTCAGCATTGTTGGCAAAGTCAACGCTCGGGTCCTCCTAATCCGCCTGCAGAAACTGGCTGAACGCGTCTACCCGGAATCACAGTGTGGTTTTCGAGCAGAGAGATCCACGGTAGACATGGTCTTTTCCCTTCGCCAAATCCAGGAGAAGTGCAGAGAGCAGCGGATGCCCCTGTATGTGGCATTCATTGACCTCACCAAGGCCTTTGACCTAGTCAGCAGAGATAGCCTTTTCAGGGCTCTTAGAAAAATCGGCTCCCCCCCCCCCCCCCCCCAAACTGCACAGCTTAATTGAGTCCTTCCACTCCAAAATGAAAGGGACGGTGCAGTTCAACGGAAACCTCTCCAAGCCCTTCGACGTACGCAGCGGTGTGAAACAAGGCTGCGTCCTGGCCCCAACCCTCTTTGGAATCTTCTTCGCTCTCCTCCTGAGGCATGCGTTCAGCACAGCGCAAGAAGGGATCCACCTTCGGACCAGATCAGATGGCAGGCTCTTCAACCTTGCCCGCCTCAGAGCAAGGACAAAGGTCCGTGAAGCCCTCATCAGAGATATGCTATTTGCCGACGATGCCGCAGTTGTGACTCATACTCAGCGGGACTTGCAGTCACTAATGGACGCTTCTCCGAGGCCTGCAAAGATTTTGGTCTGACCATCAGTCTTAAGAAGACAAACGTCCTGGGCCAAGACACGCCATTTTTTGGGTCCACCATCACCGATAACCTCACACAGAGATCGACAAGAGGATCGGGAAGGCAGCCACAACACTAGCCCGCCTCACACAAAGGGTGTGGATAAATCCCAAGCTGACCACAAAGACAAAGATGGCTGTATACAACGCCTGTGTCCTCAGCACCTTGCTGTATGGCAGCGAGGCGTGGACCACGCATGCTCATCAGGAGAAAAGGCTCAATACCTTCCACCTGAGAAGCCTACGGCGCATACTCAGCATTTCCTGGCAAGACAAGGTGACCAACACCGAAGTCCTAACATGCGCTGACCTCCCAACCATGCATACCATGCTGAGACAGCGTCGGCTGCGCTGGTTGGGCCACGTTCGCCGCATGGAAGATGATCGCATCCCAAAAGACATCCTTTATGGTGAGCTTGCCACAGGGCAGAGAAACATTGGCCGCCCACAGCTGAGATACAAAGACGTTAGCAAGCGTGACATGAAGGCGCTTGAGATCAACACTGAGTCCTGGGAGGACCTCGCAGACGACGCAACAGCTGGAGAACCACTCTCAAGAAACAGCTGCGGATTGGTGAGGACAAACTCTCAGCTGCTGCAGCAGAAAAGCGAGTTCGCAGAAAAGGGATGACAGCCAACAGACCAGCATCAGCATACACATGCGACCGCTGCGACAGAGACTGCCTCTCTCGCATTGGTCTCTACAGTCACAGGCGGCACTGCTTGGACCAAGCAGACAGCCCATCTAGACATTAGAACGGATGTACTTTGACCATGGTCAGCCATGACCGAGGGAGGCCTACTACTACTACGTGTGTGTCTGTGTGTCTGTGTGATGTGTATGGAAGGGGTGGGTGGGCGTTGTGTGTGTGTGTTTATATGTGTGTGTGCCTGTGTGTGTGCCTGTATATATATATATATGAATGTGTGTGTGTTTGTGTGTGTGTGTGTGTGTGTGTGCGCGCGCGTGCGTGTATGTGTGTGTGTGTGTGTGTGCGCGCGCGCGCGCGTGTATGTGTGTGTGTCTTGTGTGTCTGTGTGTATCTGTGTGTCTGTGTGTCTGTGTGTGTAAAACATAACCCATCTCGTTGAAAGAGCAGTTGGCTGATTGGCACAAAGGCAGTAACGAAGGTTCTCCACTCTGGTCTGCTGTCGACCATTTTCTGTACAGCACCACAGGTGTGTGTCTGGGCCTTTAAGGGATTGGCATTTAACCCTTTAACTCCTGCTCCCTGTCCAGCAGCATCCTGCATTGCCAACCATGCGAGCAAAGCAAAACTTAACCCTTTGATTCCCTCATCGTATCCACCAGGTTTTTGCAGGAATCTGGTGGATATGTTGAGGGAGTCAAAGGGTTAAGTTTTTGCAGTTGGTAGATGTGGCGCAGGAATCAAAGGGTTAAGTCTTCCCTGTCTCCATATAAATCTAGGTCTTCCCCTGTCTTCATGTAAATCTAGGTCTTCCCCTTGTCTCCATGTAAATCTAGGTTTTCCCTGTCTTCATGTAAATCTAGGTCTTCCTCTGTCTTCATGTAAATCTAGATCTTCCCCTTGTCTCCATGTAAATCTAGGTTTTCCCTGTCTCCATATAAATCTAGGTCTTCCCCTGTCTTCATGTAAATCTAGATCTTCCCCTTGTCTCCATGTAAATCTAGGTTTTCCCCTGTCTCCATATAAATCTAGGTCTTCCCCTGTCTCATGTAAATCTAGTCTTCCCCTTGTCTCCATGTAAATTTAGGTTTTCCCTGTCTCCATATAAATCTAGGTCTTCCCCTTGTCTCCATGTAAATCTAGGTTTTCCCTGTCATCATGTAAATCTAGGTCTTCCCCTGTCGTCATGTAAATCTAGATCTTCCCCTGTCTCCATGTAAATCTAGATCTCCCCCTGTCTTCATGTAAATCTAGGTCTTCCCTGTCTTCATGTAAATCTAGGTCTTCCTTGTCTCCATGTAAATCTAGATCTCCCCATGTCTTCATGTAAATCTAGGTCTTCCCCTGTCTTCATGTAAATCTAGGTCTTCCTTTGTCTCCATGTAAATCTAGGTCTTCCTTTGTCTCCATGTAAATCTAGATCTCCCCTGTCTTATGTAAATCTAGGTCTTCCCCTGTCTTCATGTAAATCTAGGTCTTCCTTTGTCTCGATGTAAATCTAGATTCCCCTGTCTTCATGTAAATCTAGATCTCCCCCTGTCTTCATGTAAATCTAGGTCTTCCCCTGTCTTCATGTAAATCTAGGTCTTCCTTGTCTCCATGTAAATCTAGGTCTCCCCATGTCTTCGTGTAAATCTAGGTCTTCCCCTGTCTTCATGTAAATCTAGGTCTTCCTTGTCTCCATGTAAATCTAGATCTTCCCCTGTCTCCATGTAAATCTGATACTCCCCCTGTCTTCATGTAAATCTAGATCTCCCCCTGTCTTCATGTAAATCTAGATCTCCCCCTGTCTCCATGTAAATCTAGATCTCCCCTGTCTTCATGTAAATCTAGATCTCCCCCTGTCTCCATGTAAATCTAGATCTCCCCCTGTCTTCATGTAAATCTAGATCTCCCCCTGTCTTCATGTAAATCTAGATCTCCCCCTGTCTCCATGTAAATCTAGATCTCCCCCTGTCTTCATGTAAATCTAGATCTCCCCCTGTCTTCATGTAAATCTAGGTCTTCCCCTGTCTCCATGTAAATCTAGGTCTTCCTTTGTCTCCATGTAAATCTAGATCTCCCCATGTCTTCGTGTAAATCTAGGTCTTCCCCTGTCTTCATGTAAATCTAGGTCTTCCTTTGTCTCCATGTAAATCTAGATCTTCCTTTGTCTCCATGTAAATCTAGATCTCCCCCTGTCTTCGTGTAAATCTAGGTCTTCCCCTGTCTTCATGTAAATCTAGGTCTTCCTTTGTCTCCATGTAAATCTAGATCTCCCCATGTCTTCATGTAAATCTAGGTCTTTCCCTGTCTTCATGAAATTTTAAGTCTTCTGCTTCTCTACATGTAGTAACGACGTTCTCCCCTCGTCCATTTTCACTGTGGATTTCGCTGATATGCGTTGTTGTAGTTGTTGTTTGTTTATTTGTTCATCTGTTTGTTTGTGTTGTTGTTAT